>CH002327.1:233377-256816 GCA_000149265.1 Ciona savignyi
TGGGATATTCAAGTTTATCCATGTAGGTGGGAAAAGGTGTGTTACCACACGGGCAATCGTACGATAACCTGTGTCTAATGTCGAATTGCTGTAGTCATTTCTTTTTGCTGTGGTTGGGATACTTCTTGGCTTTAGTCGATTGTACTAACACGCACATATGGTATAGTATACCCCTGCAACAATATTGAAAGAACTATTGAAATTCACAAAATTTACAAACTGAAACTAGGTGCGTTACCATACGGGCAATTATCAGATTATGCAATGTCTTGTTAGGTTACGGTAAATTTTGCGATTTGTTGCGTATATGATTTAGACATTTCCTAATTGCTGCTTTAGCTGATTGTTTTAATACGCATATACGACATAGTGTACTTCTATCACAAAATTGAAAGAACTAGATTTTACACACTTGAACGAGAGAAAATGTAGTCAACACAAATCGTCGCGAATCCAACCAAAGCTGGAAGTCGTTTGTTTGTTTTGTTTTGCTTGATGCTGACGCTTTTACGGCGCTAAAGTTTCACGCAAAACGTCCCCTTATAAACAGCCCTTGTAAAATGCTAAACATCAAAAGTTGTTTTGCTTTTAGCAGAGTTACAAAGCCTAAACAGCGCTTTCGCTTTAAAGTGGTTTCGTTTAGCTTTCGATTTCAACTATCGAGACTTAGAAACCTTTTTGGCTGTGAGATTTCGAAAGGAATGGCTCGGCTCTGCTAGCTGTAGCTTACCACTTCCAAGCTCCGGTGTTAATACTTTAGATACTACAAACACATAGAGTATAACATGGGGTTTAAGGGGTTTGTACATATTTGACTGTGAAGTGGGTTTGTGTGGTTAAGCGTCGAACAATCAACCCCAAGGTTGCTGGTTCAAACCCAACCTCTTGCTGGGTTTGTGTTTCAGTGAGTGATTTTAAGCAGATAACATGCGCCAAACATATTGCGTTCGATACTCGCAATAAGCGGTTTATCCCTTAGTTTATGTTTACATATTACGAACTGGTTGTCACCGTGACCCAGTTTTAAAATAGGCAACAGTATGAGTTTCATCCTTAGTTTTTGATTAATAGAATCTATGGCGTAATTCGCGCAGGTCTAAAACATTTATATTGACTGTGCCAAAATGCGGTAACATAAGAGATCTAAACAACCAGGTAAATAAAGATATTCAAACCTTAGGCTTTGTGTGGCCAAACGGTTAACCAACTGATATACAGGCGTAGCACAAAAAGGATTTAGCTAAAGATCTAGTAGTCTAGGGTTCAAATTTAGGCTCAATTAAAACACATATACACTTAAACCCGATTTTTCTATGATGTATAAGCGTGACCTTGTCTTTCGTGTAATTAGGTTAATTTTCGTTTGTATTTTAGTTGGAAAATTGGCAATAATATAAGTTAGCATTGATGTGCAACTAATGTGTAGTAAAAAAATTGGATATGCGGAGACTGAAATGGGATAATGGAGATTTCGATACCAAGTGGAATATATGGAAATAAAATGAAATGCGACCTGGTTACGTTGGTTAATACATGGTGAAATAACCACCTCCGAAAAACGGAACCCACACCTTTATTATTAAAACCGCCCCATTGATTTAAGTACGTGCGATATAACACCATACAAGATGGAATTGTCCCTACAGGAACCATGTTGAAAAGTTTACACGATTTCCGTGAAATACACATGCAACATTCCCAAGCACCGACTTGTAAAAGTCCACCCTTTTAAAAACGATTCCACCCTTACAGTTTACAATGTAGGGGCATTTAGGGATATGTGTTTAAAAATATAAGGTCTCTCCGTACAAAAATATGCCTATTAAGAGGTTCCAATCCTGTTTAAATGCATTGATTTTCACGCGTCAATCATTGCCACCGTTCGTTTACAGTGAACGAATTCCATACAAAAATCAATTATTCGGCCCATAACAATAAAATTCGTGTTATGAGCGAATTTAAGGTCGATTCAGTAAAAAAAGCCTTTTGAAATGAAAGAAATGGGTTGTACTGGACCGCCAACGTCGTATTTGGCCACACAATCTTTAATTTGGCACCGTTTTTAGCTGTAAAAACCCGATAGTTTTGTTCTTAAAAGATTTCCCTAACTCGCGCTTTAAAATCGCTGCATTTGCCTGCACCTGATACGAATTTAACATCCCGGGTCATGGTTGAACGCGCACGTGGACAATCAATCTCACACTCGCAAATCGACACGCTTTTGATATTCTCTCATTCTCGTAAATGTCGGCAAACCACAGTTTTTGGTTGTTTTTAAACTTCACCAGAGCGCAGCATGCGTTTTGCATCTAAACTTGGATTACTTGGAAACGCCTACGCCCCATTACGTGTTTTTGTGTCGTAGTTTATATCCAAGTCGCCATGGATGCAAAAAAACACATAAACGTATATCACTGAGATTTTAAAAACAGATAAAACATTCATAAAATTTAAAAAAACAGACTTCAAAATAATTTAAAATACATATACACGTGTATATAAAATATGTAGCTGTATTTTGAATTGTATTGTGTGTAACCGTATATCAATGAGATTTAAAAAAACAGATATAACGTTCATAAGATTTAAGAAACAGACTTTAAAATAATTTAAAAAACCACGTGTTTATAAAATATGTAGTTGTATTTTGAATTGTATTGTGGGTAACCGTATATCAATAAGATTTTAAAAACAGATATAACATTTATAAGATTTAAAAAACATACTTCAAAATAATTTAAAATACATATACACGTGTATATAAAATATAGTGCTGTATTTTGAATCAAATTGTGGAGTTTAGGTTATTCGCGTTAAAAACGATACTAAAGTTTCTCAGGGTGAGTAAAATTACAAAGATTGGTCAAATGGTTAACTCGACCTATACAAATAACAATGCAAAAACGGCTTAAGCGACAAGCCCATCATGAGTTCGAAACTTAGCCTTGTAAACACAAAAACAGGAGTCGACCAACCTTCTTGGTTTTGATTTTATAACCTACCAATAATTATCAATAGGCAAGTATAGCTATGTTTCAAATTTATATTCTTTAAAAGATAAAATAAGGCTTGGGTGGTATTAGGGTATGATTTGTAGATCAACATTCTCTATCGTGCGCTTATATTTACACAACGTAAAAGTTGCGTTCCGAATCCAATCCAGAACGCCCGCAATTTCATAGACAAGCAACGAGCCAAACGACAAAATGTCATACCCACAGTTATACAGTACTGCAGTAATTTCAAAACCTTTAAAGATTAAAACACACTACAAAAGTACATTTTGCGAAGTTAAACCTGTAATTAAAAACAATATGTGCATCGATAATAAATAACGTTTTTTTGTCATTGTCCTTTCGAGTACAATAACATCACAGTTCTTATTGACACCACAGTAAATAATGACATCAAAGTGCTTTAAAATTGCATTGTACATAGTTAATTTGCTCTTTCCTTTTCCTGCTAGTTTTATTATTAATATTGATGTTATGATTTTGTATTACTCTGGCGTTTTTGGAATAAAATACAAACCATCACCATATTTACAATGCCAAAACGTAATCCGACATCCAAAATTTTCGACAAGAAGTAATTGACGTTATTGTTATAATGAATTATCATAGATGTCTTAAAATTGCAAAACAATGTTGTGCATATTTTTAAATCTCTCATCACGACGCTAAAGTCACATCAATTCGATTATGTAAGTCGAAAATAATCATTTTGGTAAGCACCGGTACATATGTGTATGTATTTATTACATGTGTTTTTGTGACCCGTCATAATTTATCAGTTTTAATTTTACTTTTTATACGTTTTGTGATGTTATTATTTGTTTTCGTTGTTTTATTTATGTATAATTTGTTTAAATTAAATAAATGAGTTTTATTACCAAATATAAAACTTATTTTCAAACACAAGAACGCCTGGAAAATTAAAAAAACAAAACAAATTGTGTATTGGTAAACCTAAGAATCCCCCTTTTTTAGAACACTCAATGCAATTAATACTTAATAAACACTACTTTCCTTAGGATATAGAACAGGAAATTTAAGTTATATCCCCGTGAACGAAAAAAACGCACTCCCACGGTAGCTATTAGACTGTGTTAGCTTTTAATATACAAATACAAATTTAAACACTAAATCAATACTTATTTTGAGGTTGTATGTGCAAATTATTTTGTAAAATAATTTATCGATTTTATGAGCTGATTGAAGCAATGTAGGAACTAAATAACACGCCAGGACCACAAAGAGATTTCGGCACCGACTGTGGCCTGGAAAGTGAAAACTTTGTACTGAAATAAGATAGCATAATTGGGATGTAGCGTTTGAGGTATAGTCCGTCAGCTTTCACTGACAGGTTTGCTTTCCCAAAACAACGGTTCGAATCGGCACACTTGTGTTTAAATGTGAAACAAAAATTGGCATTTCAGGTCGGTTTTGCTCTGCTATGGATTGATATGGTCGTTGAACTTTACAATACGGCGACAGTTTGTAAACAAAATTTGTTTTAATAAAGCGCTAAACTCATCTATTTTAAACCATACCTTAGCCGCAATATAACCGCAACTGATCACGCAGTCGTTTGTTTTAATTTTATACGCTGCATAACGTTAACTAATTAAATTAAGATATAGAAAACCAGTTAATACACATAACTGAGTTAAAAACAGCTGGGTTTTGCATTTTGCAAAGTAAATTGCGCGCGGTTTGTTTGGTAACAATGCGTATTCTTATGATGAATATTTCTTAGATCATTTTCCTAACTTTAAAAATAACACATTTTTAAACTCAGTTTAGTCAAGGAAATCAATTACAGCAAAGCAGCTGCTATAGATACACCGTGGCAATTTATTTTAAACTTACTCGAGAGAAAACGTTGTAAAACTGTTATCGTTTTGGCAAATTTGGTATAATCAATTTTAAGTAGAACACAGGTTACTGTAAAATCAGACGAAGTAGACAAGGGGTATCAGTTATAATGTTTTCATAGGTTTGAAAAGGCAGAAGGCAGTTTCTTTTTTATATATTACAAAAGATTAACCGTAAAATGCTGTCCAAATAAGACAATTCTTTTTCACTAACAAATTCACTTTGAGGTGTGTAATTTAGGAAACGTAATATCTGGGAATTGGTTGTAAAATTTCTGGGAAATAACGCGATGTTTACGCCAGGAAAAATATCAGTTTTATAACCCAAAGCAATTTATATTGGCCTAAAGTTTATATTTTAAATTTAATTTTCAGTTTTAGATTTCTGCCAAGAAGAAAGCGTTCTTTGTGATACAGTGTATGAGTGGTTTGAGAATGTTTTACTTAATCGTATAAAATAAGCGTACAAAATTTATAATTTGTATCCTTTTTTACGCCGAAACTTAGATATTTAAAAATTGAATGTCTTGGTTAAGCAATAAACACCTAATACGCAAGTTAAAACATAATTGCGACAGTGACGTCATAGACGATTGTAGTTGATAAAAGTCCGTAAAAACTAACGACATTTCTAAGGATTTGATTTGCAAAGTGCCTTGCTGTAAAGTATGTTTAGGCAATTTAACAACGAATCTTGGTTTGTAGAGCGTTAGGCAACATGCCCTAACCAGCCATGGCATGTTAAGCATACAATTTGCATTATAGCCGTGCCGGTATCGCGTTGTTTACTTGCATTGTATATCAAAAGCAGTAATCGCACCGGTGCCATGCGCATGCTGATCGAGAAATTCCATAGTTAACCATTAAAGTGACGTAACCACTTTGTACAGCTGAATGTAGGTGCAAGCGAAGTACTGATTTAGCCCTGCGTTTGCAATTTTGCACGGGTAATATACAGACCTTATTTTTAAGCCATATATGTCCACATTTTAAGCTAATACAGCGCCTACGGAAGTTATTGTCATTGAATTCTTAAAATAAGCTAATTGGACAAATTATTTTTATATTTAAGAACACTTTAAGTTTATGATACGTTGAAAAACGACAAACAATTTTCCTAATATTAACCGTAAAATAGGCATATATAGAATAAAAAAAAATATTGTGTGAATTTAAGATTATTTTGGGTAGTCTGGCCAAAGTATAGGGTAATTGTAGCCTTTTAAATTTATAACGTCCCTAATTTCAAGTGCTGTGCGTAAATTTGTGGGAAAATCCACCATCAAGGCGCCGTTCGCGCAATATTTTTAATGTTTATTTTATATCATATGGTATTGACTGACCGAACCCACCGGCTGCACTTCTAAAACCTCAGTAAAATTGATTCAGTTTATTTATGTTTTTTATGTGTGTTTCTCACCGGCGATGGTCAAATACTTTGATAAGTCAACTGCCAATGAGGCGCTTACTTGTCGCCCGAGGTAGAAGCGATAGCTGCAATGAGCCTAATGGGAGCATCGTAAATAATGACAACTTTGGTGGTCTAAGCGTACCATGCAACGTATAGTAGCCGGTCGTTAACGTTTAGACAGTCTCTATTGTCCGTGTGAGCTAAATTTCTAATTGTTATTGCAATCTGTAAATTGTAAGGTAATGTACAAGCATACGTATGTGTAGATGTTTGCAAGTTGTTGCTAGTTTGTGGAGAAATGTAAAGTTAACTTAACAGTAAAGTCTTTTAAACAGTTTTAAGTAAGGAACACAATAGAAAACCCGCTCTGGTGATACGGTTGTCGAATGTCGCTAAAAAACGTGCCGAATCGACCAATTGTATATTTTGAAAACAAACACGGAATACCAACGTTTTATTTTGTACAATTTTTACCACTTCAACGAAAGCTGTAGTTTTATCGCTTGAACTGGTTGTAGATTACATAGGTTGGTATTTTTGTGTTGTTTTTGGGACTAGTCGCAGTGAAAAGTTTAACCAGATAAAACCTGTCTATCTCTGTGCCGTAGTCTGTAATCCTTACAGTCGAACTTTATCACGACTGGCTTATAACCATGATCTGCAAAGGCCAGGGGTTATGGGGGCTGGGCATAAGGCAGATTGATGCATGTCCCTGCCTATTCTGCTGACACTTTGATGGATCGAAAAGTTCACTAAAATTTACGTGCGCAAAAAACACATTACGCCCGTCTACTATACCGCATAAAATCGACGAAAGAGTAAACATGAAATAATATATCTTCAAAGCCACGCTTTTTAAAACTCAGTTTATTGATGGGTAAATAACATATTGTAATTTAAGATTCGATAATATTTAAACAACTTGGGCAAAAATACTTTAACACAAATATTTTAGTTAACATTTTTAAAGTATTAATTTTGAAAAAATAAACTGAGAGACGATGTTGAAAAAATGTTGGTTTTTAAAAGCTCCGGCTTACATGTGTTGACAACATTTTCGTAAACTCTTCGTTTTAACCAAGGAAATATGGTACTTTAGTAGTATCTTCGGTAAAGTTTAGCGTAGCTTATGGTAAAAAAATGGGTTTTAAAAAGTCCCAGTTCCAAATATGTTAACAACATTTTGTAAACTCTTATTTTGTAAAGTGTTAACAACATTTTAACTCTTTCACATAACCAAGGAAATAAGATGTGCTGGTAGTGTATTCGGTAATCCACGTTTAGAGAAACTCATTGTACCGAAGAGTATATACAATCCGCGGTTTGGCCGACTGGGCCGAAATGTTACGAAAAGCCGGTGCCCTGTACAAGGTTACTGCGCGTGTAAGGTTTGTTTACGCACACAGGGCGAGAAAGAACGCGTAGTAAAATGCAGCTGCACTGAGATAAATGTCGAATGCAGCTTGGATCCCCTGCATTAGGGCTTATGGTTCGACCACATGCGCGTCGCCTGTATCTCAGAATTCAGCCGTCGGTTCAAATTATTGTTCATAAGTTAGTGTATTAGAACAGAAAGAGTTACTTTTAAAGTTTTAAAGTAAATTTAATTTTTCCAAAAAATAATACAAATGCTTCTATTACGTACTTACAGACGAGTTTACCTTAGATTCAGTAAAATTACTTTTTTGAAATACAGTCGAATTCGTTTTTCTATCACACTTTATACATTCCTATTGTAGAGGCTCAGAGACAGCGAAGTGTATTAATCCGTCTAAACTTGAGCAGTTTGAAGGATTCAAAATCGAAGAAAGTAAAACTCGGCGTAAAGGTGAGCAATTTATCTTATTTGACAAATCGTGGTGAGTATTTACTTTTCTCCATTTGCTTGTTTTTTGGATCATCAATTTTCGGTCATGCTCCGGCGGTTTTGAACGCAAGGCGATAAGAGCCATTCTTTTAATGAACGAGGTTTCGTGTCGCAGGGTTTTATACAATTCTTTAATGTCGACCTGCCGGTTACCATAAACAAAATTGATTTTAATAAAAAGGCAAATACGTACCAGGTGTTGACGTGATTTGCCCAACACGGAATATCGACTGACGAGGTCCTTATTTAAAATTTCTATAGATTTGTTTAAAAACTCGACAGGCGATTGCGTTTTTTTGTTAGCGTGGTCCATATATTAAGTTTCTATGGTGTTTCAAACAAACTCGACACTTTGGTCAACTGTAACCCTAAGTTCCTTTGTAACTTTCTTCATCAGTAAAAAAATCACTTTTTTTCTTGTTTTTTTTTTTTGCTCGTGGCCGACAGAAATATTTGTATACAAATCAATGTCCAGGGCGAACGACTTATACGCCAGCAACGATCGTTTTTAAGGCTTAGTTTCAAAACAGATCCAGTTTCAACCCTGTACAGTACGTGAAGGAATGTTTAGTTTAAGTTTAGGAGTGAATTTTGCAGTTTAGGTTTTCTCTATTACCATCGAGTCGTTTTTATACATCGTTGTACTGTTGACTCGTTTTATTTTGCATTTTCAGCTCGCATTTGTACAGTGATTGTTATAGATTCCGATATCAGGGTAGTTTTACTTAATTTACGTATTTCAACCTTGAGGTGCGGTAAAAGGGTTAAATTTCGCCACGAGGTGTCGCCTCTGAGGTGTACTTTGGCGGAAGAAGCGACGACTTATGATTTCGTCGGACAATAGCACCTGCGTAGTTAGGTAGTGCGGACTGGCAGTTAGATAAAGGTAAAATAGACACAGGAAGTCGTATTTAATGTTAGAGGATTCTTTTACCTCCAGTCGGGCTTAACAACACCGTGACACCGTTTCAGCTCGGCGTTTCATGGCCGATGACGTAATTTTCTCGGGCAGCAATACGTTTCCAGCTTCTGCAGTCCTATCTTTACGTTCTTGACTTAAAAGCTTTATACAGTTGACGCCAGCCCGACCGAATTAAATCTAATTTATCCAACGTTGCGTAGAAAGGAAAAATCGATACTGTGAAGACATAATATTCGGGTGACGAATTGTTAGGGCGGAGTGACAATGGTGTTTGTTTTACAACACAATAGCGCGCGGTTACATTCTATATTATCACCACACACCTTAAAGGATAAGAGAACGACAAAGGGCCTGCGCGGCCAAATCTGATTTGCGCCAAAGAGCGCTCCAGTATGAAAATACTGTGATCGTGATCGGAATAATAGACGCGCATTCGCTTTAAACTGCCTCAGGTTTAGCTCGTTTGAAAGCAAGTAGCGGACGCGGCGCAAAACACACGGACCATAGCTGTCAATGGCAAGCCATGAATATCAATACGAAGTAGCGAAACTATCCATTACTACAGTCGAGGCTTAAAAGGAAGGAAGGTATAAGCGCGATGAGATTTATGCCCCGTATAGACCGCTACCAGCGCGAGTAACCTGCGTATGCAAGCTTTAGAAGTATCGCATTCTACAGCACAGGAAAGAGCGGATGCATTGATTGCCTATTGCTGAGTGTTTACTCATTTAGATGCCCACGCGCATATGGAAGATAACTACGTATACCCCGTCGTGTTGACCATTGCTTTTCTCCGCATTTTAACAACGTTCGCGCGTGTTCGCAGAATACGAATCGAGCTGTGCAGGCGGTTAGTGAAAAAAACTTGGAAACACTGCGATAAATTGCCTGTTTCGTGATCGTGACGTCACGATTATTCAAGCATTTCGCTTTTAGGCTACTGTTGTACTGGTCTACCTGTTTTTATGGATACCGCCGATAGCGTCGGACTGAAACGAAAATTGCCATGGCAACCGGACCCTACGTCATCGAACCCAACGCCGGAGAAAGTCCCTCGTCGAATTGATGACGTCATTACGAAGTAAGTGATAACGAAAGAGGTCTAAAGTAACGCGAACTTAGCGAAAGTAAACTTTTAGTTTCGCTTCAAGACTTTCATTTTTTAGATTACATAATAATGAAATGCGAAATGAAATTTACTGGTAGATGAAGCCTAGCCAAACTATACTATATTCTTGTTATCTTGTATGCTTAAGTAGAACGTGCAGGTAGTAATAACAGGAGAAATTAGAAATATCTGTGAATCAGAATCAAAGCCTAACGAAACATAGATTTACGAGGCGAGTTTTAACACAGTTTTATAGTTATTATCTTTCTCGGTACCGTGTTGTGTTATATGACTATCATAGTGTATGTTTTAAGATTGGATTTTCCGTTTTCTCAGAGCATTATGAACCAACTACTTCATACATTTCCTATTTGTATAGCAGTCGAGCGCGCATTCTCTAACTACGCGTAAACTGCACTCCCATAAATGTACAATGTTTTCATAATTTAAGGCCTTGACTAAAAGAGGAATTTGGTTTCGGTCGTTGTTAAAAAATCAAACTCGAAATTTGTACGTTGTTTCCCTGTTCATTTACCACTTGCCGTTAATCAGCCCAAACTCAATAAAAAATGATAAAGCACTTGGATTTATCGATTTGTGGTTGCCTTTAACGCAATTTAGTCAGGTTGTTCCTTTTATAGCAAAAACTAAGAATGGTTTGCGGAATTTAAGAAAACGCAACAATGTCTACCTACAATTGTTATATAGTAAACTAGTTTGCATAACTGTAACATACGTAATCAAATCTTATCTATTGTTTTTCTTTTGCAAAGGTGTCACGCGGGCCTATATATCGACATGTCTTAAAACGCAATAGATTTTTCAGTTTTGTAAATTAGCTTTAACACACAAAACTTGTTTTGAAAAAATAATGTTTTTCACAATCCATAAAATATCACAGTTTTGCCTAAATTACGTCATATTCATTTCTTATTTAAATTAAAACTATTCAAATTGGTTATCTTTACATGGTCTTAAGGCAAAATCAGTAACATTCGTTCAAAATTGTCAATTTCCGTTTTCTGCTAAATCAATGCTAAAACGTCAAAAATCAGTTTCGTTTTAAGATATATCGATATTTTGTTCTATAAGAGATATATTGGTGTGTTACAGGACCAAAAGTCATTTGAATAAGAACTGATAACGCTGTGTAAGCAAAACTGGTTTTCGAAGTACAGTTTAGAACTACACATTGCTTTTTTTGTAAAATTCTTTACGCATTGTTACGTATTAATTCGTGTTATTGTGTCATACATAGCAATACACAAGTGGATAGTCATTGCATAACTATTAACCAGTAATTTACATGACGTTAAACAGCAAATGCTTTCTAAATCGATATGATTTGATAAAATTGAAACATTTTAAAATGTGACCTTTTAGTTGAAATCGCATAAGCAATATATATTTTATTACGTATCGTTTTTGGTATGTTGTTAACATTAATGGACCAATTTAGAATGTGCTAGCTTAAATAGAAAACATTTATATGCACCAATAGCCTTTCTGGCTATCATACCTCCTATTTTAAACTTGTTATTGTTTTTATGATACCTTTTAAGAGCGGGCAAGCCATAATAACAATATAAGACAGTAGTACTTTACGAAAATATATACTATATACTCCTATGAAGACGTTATGCTATATTACACTAAGTACAGGCTTCGTGCATTCACCTATCCTTAGGGGCAGAATATATTAAGTTAGTAACTGGGCGCTTTACCTTATGTTTCATTATTTGGGTGTTGATTGTCTGCCCATTATTACACAACAATAATTTATAGTTCTTTATTCCGAAAGTATAATTATGCAAAACTAGCCAATGTAGGCTAAAAGGTTAGGCCTAGCGACCAAAAGTTTCAATACCAACCGCTATATTATTTTAAAGTTTGTTTCTATACAGTAATCAAACCCTTTTTTGTATTATATATAACGAAATCTTTAACAAGACGTTGGGAAAGACTGAGGACGTGTTTGTTTTTAATATTTGTCTGAAAAGGCGTTGTCCCTTTTGTGTAAAACAATTGTACCTTTTCGCGATCTCACTGGCTTGTTTGGGAAATTTGGGACAAAAGCAAAATCTTGAATGTATTTGTCGAAGCAGGGAGCTTATTAGGTAGTCTGCCTTTTATTCGCTTTGTTTGTTAGGCCAGAATTGATCCATAGCGCCGTTGTGGTACCGTTTCTCAGCGGGTGTTGGATAAATTTCGGACTTCGAGACTGGTTAATTTATCTTGAGAAGTGTATTTGTTTTTAGGTTTCGATACATCGTTGCTGATTCGCTGGTAATTTACTTTCGTTTTATTGAAAAAATGAATGAGCGAGTGTGTGATTGTTCGGTAACTACGCTTCCTGCGATTGAACAGTTTTTAGCTGCATTCCTATTGGTTGTTAAAAGCGGGAAGTGTTCTGACGGGACACGAACATACCAGCAGTTTGATTCTATTTCAGCAGTTTAGAGATGAGTAAGAAAACGCGTCTTGCGGCTTATTGAGGTGGGAGGCAGTTCCTCGTTGGGTGTGCGCGCGCGCGTGGCATGCTGCGTGCGTGTGCGCGCGCCACGGTGCGTTTGCAAAGAAACGGATTTTCAATCATAACTTCCTTACCGGCCTGCAATAAACTAATGCCTAGCATGAGGCAGTTTAGATAAAAACAGAATCAGGGATCGAATTTCATATTGAGTAAAAGCATAATAAACCCATAGAATTACCGAGGAAAATCAAGTGTTACTCAACAATGAATAAGACGCAAATCGTCTTTGTATTCCGATCCGGAATCTTATAATTAAGCATCCGAAATTTATTGGAAGAAAATACATTTAACTGTATTTCCTAACAACGAAAATCTAGAAGAAAATTCGTTTCTAATTTCTAACTTTATACCGAGTAGCGTAGGTATATTTGTACCGCTTTGCAGTTTGTAGCTCTTGGTTTCTTACCGGTTACTGGGTTCGATCCTCGCTCTTTAGGTTTCGTGCGTGGCAGCGTCCGTGTGGGAAGTTTAAAAACCTATTGCGAGGCAGAAAATGTAAATAAGTTGCTCTAATTTAAAAGCAGAATGAAGTTACTGCTAAATTCGATAATCCGACTGATTTTGTGCAATTGATATTTTGACAATTTTCCGCGATATAATTGTAGCAACTTTAATTTAAATTTCTCTACCATATATGTATATTTTTAGTTTCACAATGTGTTTTTTTTTCATCGATTATGCTTTTTCACCACCTCTGAATAAACAATAAATTTAATTAATTAATTTTATAAATAAACGTTTTTTACAAACGCTTTTTGCATTTTTTGTTCAGCTTTTTTAATTTTTTTTATAATAAAACTAATAAATATAATGTAAATAAATATTATTGAGGTGTTTGTCAAGGTTTCCATTTCATTTATATACAAGATGCCGGTTGCGTGTTTTTAGCAAGATAAACTAAGTTTAAACTACCACAACTGCGTTTTTCTAAACCCAGGTCTACACACATATTTCTTAACATAAATAGATGCATTTATAGTCAGAAAAAGGCGACCAGATGATGTAAAATATTTACAATAAAAACGTCCTTATAATATAAACACAATATATAATAATAACGTCTTTAAACTTTAAACAGCTTTAAAAATCGCTAGTTTTATTTTGATTTGAATATTAGTTGATATCATTGCACATGAGTTTAAAAATGGTCGCTTGTTGCAACATGGTATTAAAAATTTACAGTTTTGTTAAGAATTAGCATTTACAAAAGTTGTATTAATCGCACATTATTAGCTATTTATACAATAAAAGAAGATCAGGGGTTCGAACCATTCGGCGAATAAAAATAGTCTCTTATTAGGAAAAATAATGTTTCTTCAAAGTCAATTAAAGTATACTTTTTAACTGATTTTGATGCTCTTTCACTTTTCCTATTATGGATGTTTTAAGCCCCTTTCCCCTGGCCGTTTATGTCTGATTATAACAAATACGTTAATGACATTACACTTAAAATAAACCTAAAGCGCAAAAAAAATCTTTACTTTGGAAAATAATGTCTCGTCAAATGTAAAATTAAAACAATTTGGTTCTACCAGTTGTTTTGATGATTTTACTTTACCCATTTTGGATGTTTTTGATACCCCCCAACCCATTTTGGCTATCGAAAATATGTCGGCACAATCCCACCGCTTAAGATTAAACCCGCGAAGATTCTTCACTGGGAAAAATACCCCAGAAAACGTGATATACAATACTCGTAAAATTAAAAATTAAAATTCCTTCCCAAAATGTTTAAAATTCCTTGTTTTATGAGGAATTCCTGGTTAGCTGGGAGCTGTAAAAAACAAACTGTTTTGTTAAGCGACCCTTCATTTCTTGAACGATCGCGTAGCTTAATAGTTCTTATTGCGACCGATTCATATGCAGCGTTTTAGCTATACAGTTTAATAAAAAGTACAATATTCATATAAAAAAAACGGTTTTCATTAAAACGGTAGCGTAATTTTTTGATGATGTAAGATATACTGTTAGTTTCTTTGAAAATTACTGCATTTAAAAGTTACTTTGTATAATGCTTAGAAAAGAACTAGGTTTATTAAAATACAATGCCGGCAATTTTTGTTCAAATAATTTAAGTTCGAAATATTTTCCAGAATGACTGCAGATGATGCGATGGTGGTCGACAATAGTGACAGATCAGTCCATTGTAACGGTACAACCGTGGGTAACGGGCTAGCTGGGGTGCCCAACGAGGCTACCCTTATCGCCCTAACCACCAGAACGGGGTATTCGATCACCCAAGAGAACGGGCAGCGAAAGTACGGTGGACCACCACCTGGTTGGGAGAACAAGCCGCCGCCAAGGGGCGCTGAAGTGTTTGTAGGGAAAATCCCTCGTGACGTATTCGAGGACGAGCTAGTACCAGTGTTTGAGACTGCTGGGCGGATCTATGAGATGAGGCTGATGATGGATTTTGACGGGAAGAACAGAGGCTACGCGTTTGTCATGTTCACAACCAAGTCGGAGGCGAAAGGGGCTGTGAAAAAGCTCAACAATTACGAGATCCGCAAAGGAAGGATGCTTGGCGTCTGCTACAGCGTCGACAACTGCCGCCTCTTCGTCGGGGGGATCCCCAAGACCAAGAAAAAGGACGATATCTTCGCCGAGATGAACAAAGTCACCGAAGGGGTGATCGACGTCATCGTTTACCCTAGCGCGTCGGACAAAACTAAAAATCGCGGTTTTGCGTTCGTAGAGTACGACAGTCATCGAGCGGCCGCGATGGCGCGCAGGAAACTGATCCCAGGTCGAATACAGCTATGGGGCCACCCTATCGCTGTGGATTGGGCGGAACCCGAGCAGGACGTAGATGATGAGATTATGGGGCAGGTTAAGGTGCTGTACGTGCGCAACCTAATGCTGGACACGACAGAGGACACGCTACAGAACGTGTTCAGTCAATTCAAGCCCGGGTCGGTTGAGAGGGTCAAAAAAATCCGGGACTACGCTTTCGTGCACTTCAGCACGCGCGAAGCGTGTATGGAGGCAATGGCGAAGATCAACGGAACTGAGATAGACTACGCGGAAGTTGAGGTTACGTTGGCGAAACCGGTCGACAAGAACGACTACAACAGAATGGCGAAGGTTGGGGCGAAAGTGCTGAATGGTTCAGAAACGACAAGCTCTGCCGCGCAATCAATGGTAAGTGGTTTAATTTCTTTAGTTTCAGCGCGTTTCTTATTTCGTTTTTACACGTTTATATCGTTTTAACTTGTTTTTATAGTGTGTATCTTTCCGTGTGTAACTCATTCTAATACAGTGGATTAATCGTCCTGTTTTTATGATCATTATTCTTTATTATTATTCTTTTTTTGACATGTGTCGTTTTTTTCTTTTTACGCGTTCCATTTATTTTATTTTGAAATGCGTTAAAAAGTCAAAATATTTGATAAAATACCCACTTTAAAAATGTCATTTCGCCATATTGGCTTAATCGTCCTTTAATGATCATTCATCCTTGATTATCTTTCTCTAATCCTCGTATTTAATCCGCGATTATCTTTCAGGTCTCAAGTCCAGCAGTCGTAAATCAGAACGGTGTGATCGTGTACCCAGCTGGGGTGTATAACAACGATATCGCCTATTACTCCCTTGGCCAGTACAATCTAGCCACCGGGGCGCGCCCAATCTACCCTACGCGGGGCCGTGGGGCGGGCGGGGCGCGTGGGGCGAGCAGTCGCAACAGCTATCTCGGCTACAGCGCTGGGAAGGCGACGTACGGAAGATACTACTCGAAAAATAACCAAGAACGGCCGGCGGAGGGACTCGAACTCATAACCCAGCAACCAACTGTCATAAACGGTCAAGTAATACCAGTTACCGGCGCCGACCAAAACATTGCAGCGTTGTACAAAACCGCCGGAGTCCAGCCGATCCCAGCTGCAGGACAACAGCTCGCTAGCTACGCGCCGCAAGTCGCCCAAATGGCGCCGATACCTCAAGTCATGCCCGCCGTGATGGCGCCAAAGGCGTCTGACGTGGTCTTGGAGGAGATATGCCAACGTCACATGTGGGGAAACCCCACTTACCAACTCCTAACTACCGCAGGGCCCGACAGTAGGCAGTTGTTCCTCTACAAAGTATCAATACCAGCACTCGCAAGCATATTTCCACAGCAACCTTATTTCCAGGTTAATTGCCAACGTTTAGTTTATTCATTTTTTGGCCTGGACATGTTAACTCATTGCCTTAAGGACATAAACAAACAGATAGGAGGAAAAATATTAGACTAACGTTTTTCAGTTTATTTTTTTGCCTCATGATTAAATAACAGCAAATGAAGAATGGACGGTGGGCGCAAGATAATCTAACAATTGCCCGTTTCATAACGCCCCATGCGTTTTCCCATTCACCGGGATAAATCATTACTTTTTTATATCAATTGTTTAAACTATAACTGTAGGTAAACCGTAGGTAAGGATGCCCAATCAAAACTATAACTGTAGGTAATCCGTAGGTAAAAGATACCCAATATAACTGTATGTAAACCTGTATAGGTAAGGATACCCAATCAAAAGTTCATTTCTTGATTTCGGTTTTATCTATTGCAGCCGAACAAGTTATGCGTGACGGTTGAAGAAGCGAAGTCGTACGCGGCTGAGTACGTCCTTTCCCAACTGGCTCTTCAGCCGGACGGTTCCCCCGCTGTAGTACCGTTGGCTACTGTTCTACCCCAAGCGACGGCCGCTGCGGCTCCGTACCCTGTAAGTTGATCGTTTAATGGCAGAACTAGTGGATTATTGGGTCGAACATAACTAGTATTGCCGCCGTCGTATTTGGAGGATTACGGGAATGGTAATCTGACGGTTGCCCGTGTGGTAACTGGGCGGTGGGCGCGAGGTAATCTGACGATTGCGCGTGTGTTAACCAGACAGCGGGCACGAGGTAAACTAACCGGTGTTGTAATGCCCCATGCGTTTTCCCAACCCCAGAGATAATGTGAATATGTTTAGTTGTAGGGAATCAACCATCCGTTTCCATATTAAAACGGTAATTTTAACAAGTCTATCCTGGGTTCGAAACTTGGTCTAGTAAAAAACACTGTTTTATCCCACGGTAATAATAATACTAAGTATCCTATCCTCTTTTGTGAGGAGGGTGTAGAACTAACTTGTCGAAAGACGCGGCTCACGAAGTTGTGTGGTCCAACTGTCAGCGCTACGGTTTACACAAAAACGGCGCTTTAAATGCGGTCTTAACGAAAGATAGGAGGGTATTAGTTTCGAAACCAGGCAATAAACGCTAGTATGCCACCGGTTCACATAAAAACGGCGCTTTATGCGTTCTTAACGAAAAATGGGAGGGTATTAAGTTCGAAACCAGACAATAAACAAGAGTATGTGTGGCCGAACAGTTAGTTTGCGCAACCGATAAGAGCGTACAAACAGCTTAAACGTACTTAACAAGGAATTAAGTCGTAGGACCTAAACTAGGCCGGAAAACAGTGTAAAATAAACATAAGCATATTTAGGTATTAGTTAAAAAAGATATGCATATTTAGTTATTTGTTAAAAAATATATGCATTTTTACGTAATAACATATGCATATCTCTTTATTAGTTAATAAATATATGCATATTTAGTTATTGGTTAAAAATATAAGCTTATTTAGTGATAAGTTAATGTATATATACATAGTTATCTAATAGTTAATGAATATATGCATATCTAGGTGGACTTTTCCTGGATATTAACGTGTAAAAGTGGGTGTACATAATCGTTCTAACGAGTGGGCATGCGTCTGAATAAATGTGTCGCCTGAGTTAGTCCAATATACACCATTCGTACACACTGTGATTGTATGATACTGTGTGTGGGTAGCAGATCCATATCTAACCAGTGGGTAGGATGGTATAACGGTTAACAACACGTATAATAACACATCATTTCCCCCAGTAATAAACTTTCAGGTGTGTTTTTTAAAGAGTCAAGTTTTGAACCCAAGATGGGCTCGTGACTTATAGGACCGTTTTTGTATAGATTCGGTATATGTATCGGTCGCGTTAACCATTCGGCCACACGACTGAAAATCAAACCCATTTGATTCTAACCGCACAAGTCCAATTTTTTTTACCGAATTTTTTTTTTAATTTTTTTTTCTACTACACGACTGTTCAATAGACTTTCAGGTCGTATGCAGTGCGTGGTCCCATTTGTTCAAACGCCCAGGTGTTAAATCAAAGTCGTAGGCGTTGACGCCGTGGTGTGTTGATGTGTCGTCATTTCTTCGGCCGCGCAGTCTAGGGGATTAGGTCAGAGGTCATAGACATAGAGGTTATGGGATTGATCTTTACCTTGACCACTTTTTTTGTAATATTGCGTGGTTATGTTATTGAACAAAGCAGTTAGAAAACTGTGTGGCCAAATGGTTAACGCGACCGATACATATACTATTTCTATACAAAAACGCTCTTGGGGACGAGCCGATGAAGGTTCGAAACCTGGCCCAGTTAAAAACAAACAAACGTTGCCCGTATTTAGTGTATTGTAGGGATCAACAATTTACTTTTAATCACATATACAACTCACTGCAATAACTCTAGTAACACGGGCATGTACATGCTGTAACCTAACTACTACAGGATGTTATTACACTTTTTTTATCGAAATGTTGTGTGCCAAAATGGTTAACGAAATTTTTACATATAAACATTTCTATTTAAAAGCGGTATTTTTGATAAGGCTATCATGGGTTTGAAACTTGATATAGTCAAAAACACTATATTGTCCCACTCGCGGTCATAATAATAAATATCCCATCTGTACCAGTCGGAAAAACAACACGTTGCAAAAAAACTTTACGAAAATTCCTTCTGCACTTTGCACCGCATGTACTTTCTTGTTTACTCGAAGTTATTGATTATTTAACCACGGACACATAGTACCATGCAGTGTCGTGATCTGATTATCGTAACTCCCATACCGAGTATTTACATTGACTCCGTATTGAAGGACTCTGCGCTTTAAATGCATTATGCAAACAACTGTATAGTCAGTTATTAATAGGCTCGGCCATTTAAAAAATATTTACTCAGCTAGATAGAAACTAATTTGGCAATAAAACGGTGCAACATTGCAAATACCTAATATATAAAGCTAAGTACAGGATTTTTTAAAAACGTCCTTTCTTAAATGTTACCGCGCTTTGTTTTGAACCCATAACCGTCGGTTCTGTTACAATTTTTAACTGAACCATGTAAAAGGAGTCAATTCGATTACCCGTTCGGCCACACAACCGCCAATAGCAACAATCTGTTATTAAGGAACCTAGATTGGAACCCAGGATCCTTTGATTATGCCGTTTCTGTGCGCATTTTGTATTTGAGCCGATGACACTAACCGTTCGTTCACCGAAAAATTCATACCGCTTACAGGATACTCCGCTTAACTTCGAACCCAGGTCCAGTGGAGCCCTATCCTTAATGTGTTTGTTTGTAATTTAGTCGATGGCGTTAACCGTTCGACCACAACCGGTCAATTAAAGAATGCGTTTTTACTTCGCCTAGATTCGAACCAAAAACCGTTAGATTCACCTACAAGTTATTGAGCTCTATATATATGTTTAAGTCGATAGCGTTTAACCGTTTGGTCGCACAATTGCTTAACCCAATAAACGTTTTTAGGTCACAGGATTCGAACCCGGATTACTGTATCCCTCGCTAAGTCCGTTTTTGTGCCGTCTGTCTCTATTTAAGTCGATTTTTAAGTCTTTTTAAGTCGATAGCATTAACCGTTCGGCCACCTAACAGGTTAAACGAACTGTTTTACTTGGCGTAGATTTGAACCCAGGACAACTAGGTCTCTCACGTTTTTGTGCGCTTCCCATATTTGAGTCTGTGACGTTAACCGTTCGGCCACACCTCCCATCAAAGAATCATTACTTTTTTACTTAACCTAGCTTCAAACCTAGGACTTCTGAATAGCCATATTTTTTTAACTGGCTAGGTTTTAAAACTGTATTATTCTCGCCACAAATTCGGGTTTTATATTTAATTCTTTATACATATCGGTTGCGTTAACCATTCGGCCACACGATCGTACAACTTTTTTATTTGACTAGGTTAAGTTTTAAATCCATGATGGGCTCGTCCCTTACACCGTTTTTTTTTATATAGTTGTTAAAAGTTTCGGTCGCGTTAACCATTCGGCTACACGACCGTACTGATTAGCCATTCTTTCCACCCTCATAATCAACGTTATTTCCTCCCACAGGGCTTATACGCACAGCCTCAGCTTCAGCTCCGTTCCAGTCCGACTTCGTCCGTCACCCAACCGACGTACGTACCAGTCACCACCCCCTCCCCAACAATACCAGTCGGTTTTATGGACCCGAGTATAATGCAACCTATTACCGTCATGTACCAGTGAATCTTTGGTTCTAGCTTCCAAAAATGCACGCACCATGCACGGGTATTGCGCAGCTTTTACCCTAGGTTTACTATCCGGGATTTCGTGGACGGTTTCGTGCGTTATATTCAGCAAACTGTGGCCTTACTACTTATACAAATATATGCGGTTAACATGGGGAATTCTCTCTCAGGCTTAACGTCCACTTATCTGAATAAAGCGGGAAGGTGTTTCCCCTAAATGAGTAACGGTTCATAAAGGTTCCTTGTTTTGTTCTTTTTTACCGGACTTAGTTTTGAACCCGTAGGCTCGTCACCAAGACCGCTTTGTATAGAATTAGCCTATGTGTCGCTCGTGCTAACCATTCGGTCACACGGTCGTACATGTTCCTTGAATTTATCTTTAAGAATTTTTTATGCGCGCTTTATTTTTATCCTTGTCACTTTTTCTACGCTTTCACCCATTCAGTGCTATATATACATACATATATCCCGCCTATCTATATACGTCGTAACCGGTTGCATATTGCGTCATAAGTTCCAGTTTTGGGGGTTTCTCTAGCAGCGTCGGTTTATCTCTGCACAGCATAAACGGCATATTTAAAAAGCCTTTGTAAAAATATTGTGAAAACAAATTCGCGGCATTTAAGCTCTTCGCTGCCGTGCAAACGGCGTTTTTTTCTTATATGCAATGCTAAGTGCTGTAAAAACACGTTCGCTGGTTGTTGCTTATACCCGCACGCTATTTTCCTTCACAGGGAGACACTAAAAGGAGGAAAAAAGGGAAACTGTTTACTAAAATTATGGAAACCAATGTTAATCTTGTCCAAATATTAATCTTAACCACAAAACTAAACTTAATTATAAACCAAGCCCTTACACTAACGTTAATGACATATTTTTATTATTTTATTGAGCAGTTTCCCAATCTCTTTCCGTCTATTTCGTTTTTCCCCTTTCGCAGTGCCATCCAACCACTTTTAAAATTCCACCTACAACTGTTGGCCATTTTAACGTGCGAATCCAAATAACCGGGCGTCGATTTCACTGTCTTCTAACGCAGTGCTCTTTAACCAGAGGTGTCCTGGTACACCCATACATACATTAGGGAAATAAGCAGGTTAATACAGCTGGGTATAAGGGGGGTGTACACGCGCACAACCGAATTTAAGGCTTCTAAACAAGAATAACTATAAGATAAACCTATTTTTACACAACTTAGCATGTTTAATTACGCAGTAAAGGCTTAAATAATCATTATGAGAACTTAACGCACCATCAATACTGTACTTGTGTTTTTTTTTGTTCACCCTTAAACCTTGCTATTTGTGGGGTATAAAAATATTTAAAAATGGTAAAAGGTGTAACACGGTAATAAAAGGTTAAAGGGCACCTGGTCTACACTTAGCGTTAAGTCATGGCAATTTAGTTGGACCACACACACACACGTATATAAATAACCATTACAGCTACATGGCCGTACACTTTCTAGTTTCTACCACAACCTAAACAGGCTTTTCACCAACAACTGCTAGTTTCCTATTTTTTCTTACGCGAATCAAGCTGCGTTATTTTTATTTTTATATTGTACTTTATTACCGTGCGATTTTCATCCGTATTCCGTCGTCAAATCGTCGGATATCACCACGCGTTCGTCGCTCGAAAACGGACAAAATTATATATCTTGACTCGAAAGTAAAGATTTTTACCCAAAACGTTTTTTTGGTCAGCTCTAAAATGCGGGAAATCGGAAAATATGCGGAAATACAATACGTGGCTAGTTAAAATACCTTAACTCCTTTGGGCTGCGTGGTTAGTATACATTTCCGTATTTTTTCATTTCCGCTATATTGACAACGATTCGTGCATATGACACTGTTCTTTTTTGCTTGTTTTACCGACTTGTGGTGTTTAAATTGTGACGTTCTATCAATTATAAGTGATATAACAATAAAGTGAAGTGTCCCTTAGAGTGAATTTTCTATCCCGTTTTTTTTTCTATATAGTTTTTCGTATATTTACCGCTTGTAGAATTGTGTCGTTTTCACGTTTTGCTTTCTTTGCAAGAAAAGAGAGAGCCTTTCCCTTTTTTCCTTCGCTTCTCCTTCACGACGTAAGGTCGAACTGAAAACGTCTGCGAAAAGTCGCCAGCTATTGTTCTTGTGTTATTTTTCGCCATTTTTACCGCAATACAAATCGTAGTGCAATGTTATGTTAATGAATATGCTAGCGCCGTGTTGTACCCCTGAAAACTACATTTAGTCTAGTACATTTTTTCGCTGCATTAAAGAAAACTGGCACATTTTTTAAGTTAAGGAAGCCGAATAAAACTGCAAAATTTACAGTAGTTAAAACATGTCACTGTATACCGGGAACT
>CH002327.1:256916-268020 GCA_000149265.1 Ciona savignyi
CCACTTGCGGCAAAAACTTTTAAATCAAAATTAATTAAATTAAAACCTTAAATAAAATCGTAAAAAATAAACAAGATTGTCCGGATAGCTTAATCGGTTCCAGGTTCGTTCCACAGGCAGCCCAAAGGTGGTACGATCAAAAGCATCTGCTGGCAAAATTGCTGTGGTACTTGGGCGACATTGTACGAACCCAGTGGATTAATGAGTTCTACTTAAATTGAAGGAACTGCTCAACCATACACAACACACTCCAATAGCCTTGATAACCTAACGGTGGGCGCGAGGTGATCTTACAATTTCCCGTGTGTTGAATTCAATGTTTTCCATTCGCGGCATTGAAGCATAAATATACTATTCTAAACTTATAAAATTCTGGGTAAACGGAATAGAATTTCTGGGTACAAATAAATGAAATATTTTGGACCTTAACAAAGCGAATAAGGTTAGAAATTTAACCGTCAAATTAATTATGGAATAGATTAATGCCACAATAAATCAGTCATAAGCAAGTTTAAAGCCTTATATGAACACGTTAAAACATCAACCGAGTTAAAAACTACCAAAATGCATTGGATATGCAATGGCCAATGTGTATTGTGTCGCGTGGAAATTGCTAATATTGGTAAAAGATACAAAAATACCGTTCTCTGCATTTTGTTGGTCAAGTTTGTACCGTACGTTAAGACTGGCCACAACATACTACAATAGCTCCGTTAACCTGACGATGGGCGCGAAGTAATATGACCATTTATTTTATGTTATTTCTTGGTTTATGTTATATTTTTTACGTGATGTCATTTTTAGATAGGAAATTTTTTTACCGGGCTTAGTTTCGAAACCATACTGGGTTCGTTGCTAAGACCGTTTTTGTATGAAAGTCGGTATTATGTATCGGTCGCGTTCGAGAGGAAAAACAAGTAAACAAATATCAAGCCAATAGCGCCCTATCGCCGTTAGTGGCAACAGTGAAGAATAACGCTTTAACCCGAGTTAACGATCGCGTTGGAAAATGTATGAATGTGTCATTTATATATCCTTGTGGGGAAATCCAAATTAAAGGATTTAAACACGATTATTGTTTTAATAATAAGTATATCCTTTTAAACCGTGCAGCAGGCCAGAACGATAAGAGGGATAGGATATTTATGTGTTATCCTCGTGAATGGGAATACGCAAGGGGCGTTAACACACGGGCGATCGTCGGATCACCTGTCGCCCACCATCGGGTTACTGGAGCTATTGCAGTGTGTTGTGTATGATTGAAACGCTCCCTCAATTTAGTAGAAACCATTAATCCGCTGCTTTCAGGCAATATCCACTTGTTGCCTTGCCCAAGGACATAACCGATTAGCTAACGACCAGTTTTGAACCTTAGAATTTTGTTGGTCATTTTATCACTTTTATCGTTATATCTTTGACGGTCCGGATGCAGAAGTTATTGCAGAGTGTTTTATAAGAATGAGACATTGCTATTGCTACCGTTAAACATAATAATCCATTGGGTTGATAACGTCCGCTAATTTACTTGCCCAAGAACACATTCTTCTAGTCAGGTGGATTTTGCAGAGGCTTTGAGTTCTGATTTAACCCCACGCGCTTGGGCATTAGTGACAGTAATCTGGCCTAAACGACCAAACTAACCGGCCAGACGTTGTATTTTTTGCCAAGTGTGATTATTAAATTTTTAAAACATATTTCGCTACAGAACAAACAAATAAAATATACTAGCGTCGTAGATTACCACATTCTACCCTCAACACCCGGGTAAAAGTCATTCGCAAGTAACAGAAAAATGTTGTTTTCAGCTAAGATGAATGAATTGGAAAATTTATCAGTTAATTTTCTCGCTATAGGTAATAGATAATAATAGCATTTTCAGTATAACATATTATTTGGGGGTTAATTTTGGTGTATTGAAAAAAGAGAGAAAGTCGTTATTGTGTTAAGGTATCCAGAAAAGACATCTTTGCTGTCTATAATACTATAAATGTTAAATAAAAACGGGCTTTACTAATCTACGGAAAACTGGAGCGGGTTACCGGAGCTGGGCAAAACACTTGGCTGTGGGATAGTGTGAATAGGGGCGGGGGGTATTTTCGTCTATAGCACAAGCGGGACGGGGTTAGGGTATATCAGTATATTTAACCCATCTCGCTCATGTTAAGTCACAAAAATAATTTGTCCAGCTCCTGTAATAATGTGTTGTCCTGCCCCGCAGATTAGTGAAGCCCTTAAAACAACTCGAGTTTGTTATAAGTTTCACCACTTACGAATCAGCCAGTGTGGAATGAATGGGTAACTCCAACCCCATGTTCAAAAAACTAACTCTAGCAGACCTAGCGCTGGACCTAGCAGACCTGTACAAACTAGAGGGACCGGAATGAACGGCAGCTGCACACTTAAGTTTTATTTGCATGCGTCTTTGTACACTTGGGTAATTTCGCACACGCTCGCGAGCTGAGGGACAGGTGATTGTTTCTTTACACTGAGCTCGGCAGCCAGCTTATATGAGAAACAAATTAACGGTGCGCCGACTCGTGAGCGTGTGTGTTGACCCGGCCTTACATTTTAAACATAAACATCGTATAATTTCCAACAAACCTATAAATCTACCTCTGGACATCATGTAATTCACCGTTAGTACATTTTTTGTTATGTAGCCTACCCTATGTTATGTAGATAGATATGTTAGCTGACGGATACGATAGATTTATGATAGAATAATGCTTGTTTAAGATTTTGACAAAACTGTAATAAAAGGAGATTGTGTGCACTCTTGGACGTTTGTACACTTAAATATTTGGTGCCTGCACACTTGAGATCTCGGCGAAAAGTGACCTAATTTCCATACTGGCGAATCGGTGCGAAATTGGTGTTATTCACTGCTTATTGTTAGTTTCTTTTTTGTAGTCTTGCATGGTTTTGGCAGGCTCACAACAGTTTATTTAGAAGTAAGGTACATGGTAATATGCCTGGCAAGTGAACTGAGTTTAAATGGTGCCCCAGTTAGAAAATCTTGGTGTATGGCATACCTGTTGGAAAGTTAATTTTCTGTGCTCTGGATTATTGCGCCAACCTTTTTTAACCTAAATTTTGCGCCAAGCCAGCAATACTTTTTTGCGCTATAACAAACAAAGTTGCGTCATTTTTAATTAAAACTTTGAAATGTAAAGCTTAAAGTAGGTATTAAACATACTGACATAAATGAAAGAAAGTGTAATCACGCCACGCCAGCATGATTTTTGGAGTTTTCTGCGCCAATACCCGGAAAAGTATTCTGTGCGCCAGATATATCCGGCGCATCGTACGGACTTTCCAGTCGAGTATCGCATCAATATAAAACTCTACACCAAACTTTCATGTATAAACTACAGCTAGGAATGTCCATACTAAAATTAAGATTCCATTCGAATAAGAAATAATTCGGTCAATTTAAAATTCTACCATCCCTTTATTAGTCAGTTTTTGTCATTAGTCATAAGGCATGCCTTACAATATATTTTTCACAATGTTTTTATTGTTATGTTTTATTGGTTCATATTTCTAATTCTTCCAAAAATATTAGTAAGGGCCACTAGGTTGACTGTATGAGGCATGTTATGTATTTAACAAATTATTTTCAATTAAATGGTTGGCCAAAATAGTTTGTAAACGTTGCTTCCAGTGAAATAATGGTTTAAAAATAGCAGTGCCTTTAACATATACAAAAAACTGCATTAACTTTCATAACCTCACTGTGTTCACCGGGTATCCAATGAACCATGTTAAACATCCCACCAACAGGGATAAACCCTATCATCCTATCCCACCTTGATTTTTTTACAACGACACTCGTTTTAGGTTTATATACTTTTCTTGATATCCATGGTCTGTTGTTCATGAACCCACATTGCTTAGGTTGCTCAACCACTCACTTTTCTTTTGGGATTAAGCGTAATAAGTTTGAAATATAAAGAAACAATAATATTTTTCAGACGGTACATGAAATAGCTGATTTAAATCGGGTAAAACTAAAAGGAGGAAGGAGGGAAACTACACACTAAAATGAATATTAGGGCATTAGAGTAAGTTTAAACATGGGGTTGGAGTTAGGGTAAGTTCTTGTGTTGAGATTAGTGTTTAGGGCAGGGTTTAAATTAGTTTCCTTAGTTTCAGTAAGCAGTTTTCCTCCCTTAGTGTTGCCCATTTAAATTCTTATTCCAGTTTTTAATATTTTTTCTATGTCAGATTTGGCAGCCACATCTGGCTATACCTGCATTAATTAATTGATTTAAATCCAGATGTTTTAACGGCTTTTTTTTATAGAAGGTGGTGTTGCGCGTTTTTATCGTGAAAACAAAAAGTAAACTAACTAAACCTGTAACTAGTTTGCAACTTACTAACATTGGATTATCTGACTTACTAACAAAAAAATTATATTTGATTTTCAAAGTTTCTAAAACTACAAAACTGATAATATTTTTTCACTTTGGTACAAATTGCTTTATAATAGAATTATGTAGGAGGATTGGTGGGAAAACCAAGGGAGTTATCACACGGACAATCGTCAGATCACCTCGCACCCACCGTTGGGTTGCTGGAGCTATTTCAATGTGTTATATTATTGAGACATTCCTTCAGTTTTGGTAGAACACATTAATCCACTTGGTTCGGGCAATGTTCGATAAGTGTCTTGCCCAAGGACACAGCCAATTAGCTTGTGATCAGTTTCGTACCCGCAACCTTCCGGTTGAAAGGCGCCGTACTAAACCACCAGACCAACCGGTCGGACAATTGGTATATTTATATATATGTATATTTGTCATGTTAGTTGTTCGGCCCCACTACCATACTATTGGAATCCTTATTAACCTTCTAGCTTATATGACCTGAATAAGAATCAACCTAAATGATTTAAATGCTAGTCAATCATCCACAATGTGTATTTTAATACCGGTACTTAAGAAACTTGCAACCATATGTAGTATAACACTAAGCAAGCAGAAATATAGTATAGACCAGTGTTTCCCAACCCGAGTCCGCGGTCTCAAATGAGTCTGTGGAAGGTTTAAATAAGTCCGCAAGCACATCAACAATTTGAAAAACTTTTATTTGTTTTTGATCATTATAAACAGCAGTGATATGTTTTTATCAATGAGACATTGTAACTTAAGGTAATTTTAAGTTTGAAACCAACTGATTTTAAGTAATTAAATGGAAGTTTATTATTCATAGCACTAGTTTTGGTTGTTCCGTAATACCGTAGTGGCTGAGAGTAACCTATTTTATATAGTCCTGTATCGTATGCACATAGTCCAGTTACACTACACTTTTGACTTACGCTAATTGAAAATTGATGCACTTTGAGTCCGCAAAGACTTTCTCTGGTAAGAAATAGTCCGCGACCAAAAAAGGTTGGGAAACGCTGTATAGACATAAACCTTTTTTCAGGTGTAAAAGTTAAAATTTGGTAAAGTATGCATATGGTTATAATTAGATTGTCAGTTTAATTTAAAATGTTCAAGTATTTTAAGCGAAATTTGTATGTGTATTAGTGGTGCAATTTTGGGGTCAATGGTGTGGTTTGCACTCTTGGCACTTTAATTATAAAAGGACGACTTGAAAATGCTACACAATTGTATTATGCTTGCTTGAATCATCAGCTTAGTGGACTAAATAGCTGCAATGACCTTTTCTCCTAACTCCCACTTTCCATTCAGATCTTAAACGGTATTTTTGCAGATTTTTTTGTGAAACTAATTTAAAATGCCTGTCCGACCAAATAGCAATTCTGCGTTAGATGGTAGGCACCCACCAATAATGTTGCCTCCGGATTATAAAATATACCAGATGAATAAGAGATTGCAGGAACGCACCGACAGCTGTGACAATCAGTGGTGGGATTCGTTTGCGACCGAGTTTTTTGAAGATAAATCGACTCTTACTCTTTCTTTCTGCTTGGAAGATGGTCTGAAGAGGTATACGATTGGGAGAACTTTGATTCCGCGTTTTTTTCGCACTATGTTCGAAAGTGGGGTGATTGATATGTACATGGTGCTACGGCTTCCTAAAGATTATATGAACAGCGCGAACGGACTGATAACGCTCGACTGCGATCACGCAACTATGGTCATGCATCACACGAAACCTGTGCCGACGAAAGTTTGCGCCGAAGGCCATTTATTGGTCGAGTTTAGCGCCGATGAATTAATGAGAATCCGTTCATGGCATTTCGCGATACAAACGCACCTTGAATACATCCCAAAGCAAGCACCTCTCCAAAACCCCGGCATTTTAGAGGATTTATGCAAAAACACAACAAGACAAGGCTTAACTCCGGCAATGCTTAACTATCTTAAGATGTGTGTCATTATTGAGCCAATGAAGGAACTAATGTCTCGGCAGAAGACGTATAACATGGACCCTAGAGACTGTCTCCGTAACTGTCTCTTTCAAAAATGGCAGAGGATGTTAAACCCAGCAACAGACGCAAGCCGTCCTGCAAAGAGACCGTCAAGGAAACGAAAAAACTCAAGCAACAATAACACCCCTCATGTGAACCAACCGCAGAAGAAAAAAGGCTTCCAAACTTCGGATGTTATGATGGTGGGTGAACCAACACTGATGGGACACGAATTTGGGGATGAGGACGAACGTATGATAACTCGACTCGAGAATAATCAGTTCGACGGTCCGTCAGTGAAATCAGAGGAGCATGACACGTCGGCAGCCAGCTTTCCTAGCATTTCGTCTCCGATAACCACAACTTCCCAATGGCAGGGACACCAGGCTCAGAGCGCTACGATGCAAAATAACATTATCCCCAAAAGTGAGCCCTCTGAAGGTGCACAAGACCCAACGCCTCCTTTATCTTCCAGCACTTGATTTCAACGCTTTTGCGACAAGTTTATTTCTAAGTTAATAGGATGACGTTAAATCTACGAGCATTTTAGAAGAGAAATTGTCGCTGGGTGTTTTCAGTACATTTCAAGCAACTATTGAAGCTGGTCTGGGATACTGCAATTGTACAGAAGTTATGTGATTGGTATTTAATTGACCTTAATGAAAGCTGAATGGTCATGGGGATAAGAACAGAGCTCTTGACCTCACAGGTGTTCGGTTCAATATTCACCTTGACCACTTTTTACTTTATTGTAATGAACATGCAATGTGGTCTAGTGGATAAGGATAAAGGACATAACCAGACAGGTACTAGGTTCGATAATTAACCTGACCACTTTCACCCATGCTGTGTCCTTTGAAACACCCTGAGTTTCCATCCAATTTCAGAATCACCTCATTTCAAATTGCCACGGTATTTTTCTTGCCTTAAAAATGTTTTCATAATAATTTTAGATGTTTATGTAGATTTTTCATTTATTTTACCTGAAAAGTGACACTAATAGGTGGTAATAGGTGCGAAAAACCTATAAAAATTGAAAATTTTGATTTTTTTAGGCAAATCGGTGCTAAAATAGTATTGTGGCAGCAAACTATTCATCCCAATTAATAAACGATGGTGAAATATCTTCTTTTTCTTCCTGGATTTATAGAGGGGATTATACTTTTTCTGTAATGAGTTATTATGTCACACCATTCAGGTGTATTTTTCATTCCATTTATGTCCCCCTAAAATATTTTTTTTAATTTTTAACACATTTCAACTTGATATTTTCGTGACTATTTATCTAGTTTTTTTTCCTATGTTTGATCATTTTAAAATATGGTTTTTCTACTGATGGACTAGTTTATTAGCAGTTTTCTTGCTATACTAAGTCCCTGCTAATGGGGGTTGTTATTTCTGGTAAGTAGGACAGTGATGACGTGTCCTAACTAACAATTACGTCACACAGTGTTGTTTATTTTACCGATGTAAAGACGAGACTTGCTGCTAATAAATTCGCTCAATGATTGTGGGTTTAAAAATTGTGGCCGAACGGTTAACTGAAGAAACAAGTGGTATTGGCGACGAGCATATCGTCGATTCGAAACTCAGCCCAGTAAAAAATGTTTTTTTATTGGTTATGTTGCCGAATGGTTAACACGATCGATTCAAACACAGCATTTGTGGCGAAATGATTAGCGCGACCGATTCATATACTGATTTTAGGATATTCATGTTTATCCCCGTGAATGGAAAAACTAAAGGGTTTAACACACGGGCAATCGTCAGATCACCTCGCGCTTTATGTCAGGTTAACGGAGCTATTGCAGTGTGGTGTGTATGATTTACTTGTTTCTTTAATTTTAGGTAAAACCCACTAATCCGCTGGGTTTAGGCAATGTCCGTAAAGTGCCTTGCCTAAGGACACAACAGACTAGCTAGCGACCAGTTTCGTATACTGATTTCTATAACAATACGGTTTGAGTGATAAACTTTTGGATTCGAAACATAGAAGACTAAAAAAGACAGGACAGAACTGTTTTCTGGCCAAAAGTTTAACATGATCGATTTCTGTGCCGTATTTTATACTATCCCGAACAGTCTTCGTAATGAGCCCATATCGTGGATTCGAAACCGTACGAAAAAAATGTCAACGATAGTCGTATCCTGTAACGGGGTTCTTATACACGAGGCACTTTGACGATTTCTCGTGCGATAACGCTCCCTTGCGTACAAATATTTCGTATTTGTGAATTGTCTTTTTCCTTGTCCTGCCAGTTAGTCTGGCGGTTTAGTGAGTCGCCTTTCAATCGAAAGGTTGCAGGTACACAAACTGGTCGCTAGCCAGTCGGTTGTCTCCTTGGGCACTTTACGGACATTGTCTGGACCTGGCAGATAAATGGGTTCTACCCAAATTAAAGGAACGTCTATATCATACACAACACACTACAATAGCTACGGTAACCCGACGGTGGGCGCAAGGTGATCTGACGATTGCTCATGTGTTAACCCCCTTGGTTTTCCCATTCACGAGGATAAACATGAATATCCTATCCTATCCTTTAAACGTCCTATAACAGCCTTCTCCTGATTCCAATTTTTATTAAAAGGACCGGTTACGCGTTTTCATCGTGGAAACAAAAATAAACTAAACTGGACATTACTATTGTGTATTTTAACCCAGCGATGAATTGCTTTGAATTTTATTATAGTTGTTTTTTGCTTTTGCGTCAGTGGACAGGTATTGCTATAAATGGTTATCAAAACACAATTCGTTTCCCACCTGCTAAACCCAGTTCCCGATTATTATCATTGTATCAATATAGCCTACGGTAACTGCCTGTTTGATTACCGTGAACCTAGCAACAAAATATTTTTTACCAACTGAATTTAAGGCCAATTGTGTTTACGTGTTGTTTCTTTTAACAAATGTCAAATGACGTTAAACGATTTAATAGAAAGGCGACTACAATTAAAAATAATGATATGGTCAAATTACCGTGACACAGTCTGTCGGTTCCTTACCATTTCGGCTCACGATCAATGATACGTTATAAGGGTTAAAGTCGTGTTTACGTGTTTATTCATGATTCGCGCAACGATTTGGTAAGGAAACACGAACAGGCATAAGATTTGCCATCTCACGACAAAGAGCTTCGGTGCCAACGGTAGGGTGAATTTTATGGTCGAACGAGATAATGGTAGTCAGTTCTGAAAAGAACTATTGGTGAGTCCCAAGTGGTCTGATGTGCAAAAATAAAACAAGGCAATTTATACTGAAAGTGACGATTATACTATGGTCAAATTATCCAGACACAGTTGTTTTTATATATGCGAGAACGAGAGGATTTTAGAAATGATTGTAAATTTACTCACCTGGCTAGAAAAAGGATATACTATTTAAACCGAGCATAGTGGGTGAACGCTTGTTTGCTGAAAGATCAGTACATTACGGACACGTTACTTAGCACGTTTTTATCCAAAAATAAGTACATGAATAAGTCGCACTATAGCCCTTCGCCCCCATAATCATTCGATTGTATACTGACTTAATTACCCAACGCCTTAGTTTAAGTCACTGATCATAGCGACGAGTAAATAGTGTGTTATTTGTTAAATTATGATGTCAGCATAAATTAAAAAAATACACTTGTACTTTAACTTGAAAGCTGATCGGCTCAAAGTACATAAGGAAGGGTTAAATGTTGTGTCGTTTATTGCTGGAATGGTTGTCGGCGCATGTTAGCAAAAGTGGACAAAATGAACCTACATATAAAAGTTAGTACGTCCAGGTTTAAACCGTAAATCATTTAAAAACATTTTTTTTATATTTGTTTCTACCGAGCCAAGTTTCGAACCTGTAGCATTTCGTATAGTATATTATATTTGTTTTAATTTATGTCTAAAACATTTTGTGTTTTAACGTCGTTTTTTTTTGCGTTTTAAGTTTTCCGACTCTCACATATTATTACCCGTTACGTAATTATCACCTTGTACGGGCCTTTGTACTTTTGCGTTTTAAATCGTTAACATAGTTTTTCAACCTAATTCCCCACAGTTAGTCAAACGTGTAGATGTGAAACGTCTGGCACGTAAACTTTTCGCACCTTGTAAATTCCCTATATATCTGGAAATTTATATAACCTACAATAATAATAACCTACATTAACGTACTTCAGACAAGATAACTTGCGTTATGCTGTATAACGTACAAAGTAACTCGCTTCGCGAATAAACCGTATATTGAATGAGACGCAGAATACAAGTAAACCGAATCAAGAGTTATAGACTTCGAGTTTGAGATTAAGACAGTACAAATCGTGGCTACAATAATTATTTGTAGGCGATCTGTGGAGAATAAACGTATAGACTCCGCTGCGCAGCTCGCCAGAGACCGTAAGGCAGCCATCGAACCAAGCTCAGCCAACGCCTCGGTCAGTTAAACTACAAAAGAAAGCGCGAGCCCACATTGTTGAGCCCGACGTGATAATGGACACGCACCTTCCCGAAACGAACAATTTCCGACGTCAACTTCAACTAGAAGTGTCAAGTACATTGGCAACGACGAGTGGCCCCAAAGTTATTTAGGAAGCAATTTCAAGCATCAAGTAAGAAACGCCCCATTTCGCTGGACGAAGTTGGTGACTATACAACAAGACAACGCTCACTATAGCAAATCAGTTTCTAAGCATCGCTTCCGCCGACGAAAGAAGGGAATACGCAAGACGACGTTCCCTTTAC
>CH002327.1:268120-290220 GCA_000149265.1 Ciona savignyi
AAATACCAAAGGGTTGTATTATTATTTTGTAGTTTCTAGATTATTTTTTTTGTAAGTTTTATTATTGTTTTTTTGTACTAATATGTAATTATTAGTCTGCAACGATTGCAAATACTAGTGTTCCTGGTTTGGTTGAATGGTACTAGGCTATTGCAAGAATGCATAATATCGGTGTTTTACTCTACAGACTTCTTACAAACACGAAGAGCAAACGCGCCTTCAACAACTGCTACATGCACTTCATCTTAAACAAGGTTAGTAACGCTTTTACGATTATGCTAACATGAGCTTGAGTCAATGATGCCATGCTTCGCCAACCCATCTGGTATATTAGGCGCATTTACACGTCAAACGACGTTTGTTTTGTTCGTTCGCGCCAGATTTTCATTGTTACCGCCGACAAGGCGTTAGTTTTCTTTTAATCGCCTCACGCAAATTATGCGTCTCGTTCAAGCGATTACACACTCGTTTGAGCAGCAGCTTGAGTTTTGTTTCTTATCCTGCGAAGTCTGATCGCCCCTGCCCCGCGCGTTTGCGCTCATGCTGTGTAAATAAGTGAGCGTACCCGCTTCACAGCGCTACAGTTTATTAAACGATACCAGCGTACTTCCGTATAGCTATGGTAATCGCGCCGCATTTAATGCGATGTCTAATTGTCTAATCGCCTCTCAGTTAATGTGTCGGATGTTCCGAACCGAATATATTTCGTGTGTAAAACAGGCTTTTACAAACACCGCACAGTAATGACGAGACACGGCTTATATCCTGCTTACTAAAAGTTCTCTTTTGTTTGTTGATGGAAATACATCCGCGCAAGATTATTTCTTTATTCGTTACGAGTCGTAAAACCTACATTTGACAGGTCGCTCGGTTTTTGTTTTTGCGTTTTTTATTAATTGCGCTTTCGTCGCATATAGCGAGATCATCGCTGCATTTATTTCATGCTCACTCGGTAGTGAGTAACCAGGCGTACACGCCTTGGTTTATTAGCTGGCAAAGTATGGAAATATGGCTCATGTGATGCAAATTGTGGCGTTGCTACCTTGAATATGAGATGTCACTTTTACTACATATTCCACCTAACATTTATCACGCATTAACATACATGACACCAGATTTTTATGCACGATTGCACAATTCTAGCTTTGTACTTAATTCTCCCAACCAGGTTATTCTAGTTTTTGCAGGATAAACGTGTGAAATGCTCGAAACTTCGTGAGATCGTTTACCCCATGACTTCGATTGTTATTTCGACTGAACATCCGAAATGCTCAACGAGACCGTGATTTTATTTTCTCAAACTTAACAAAATGTGGAAAAAATGAGATGTTGTAGCATTTCGTATAGTATATTATATTTGTTTTAATTTATGTCTAAAACATTTTGTGTTTTAACGTCGTTTTTTTTTGCGTTTTAAGTTTTCCGACTCTCACATATTATTACCCGTTACGTAATTATCACCTTGTACGGGCCTTTGTACTTTTGCGTTTTAAATCGTTAACATAGTTTTTCAACCTAATTCCCCACAGTTAGTCAAACGTGTAGATGTGAAACGTCTGGCACGTAAACTTTTCGCACCTTGTAAATTCCCTATATATCTGGAAATTTATATAACCTACAATAATAATAACCTACATTAACGTACTTCAGACAAGATAACTTGCGTTATGCTGTATAACGTACAAAGTAACTCGCTTCGCGAATAAACCGTATATTGAATGAGACGCAGAATACAAGTAAACCGAATCAAGAGTTATAGACTTCGAGTTTGAGATTAAGACAGTACAAATCGTGGTCACTATAATTATTAGTGTGCGATCTGTGGAGAATAGACTTTCCGCTGCGCAGCTCGCCAAAGACCGTAAGGCAGCCGGCTAAACAAGCTCAGCCAACTACAAGCAATCAGCCTAAAAAAAGCGCGAGCCCACAAACCCATGCCATACCACTCGATTTTGTTATAATATAGTCGGAATATGTAACGGTCGCCTTAACCATTATGCCACACTCTGAAATTATTTTGAGATAGTAGTAAGCCATAAGACCGTACAGTTAAAACAATTCGTATAAAATTGATAGTAGTAAGCCATAAGACCGTACAGTTAAAACAATTCGTATAAAATTGATAGTAGTAAGCCATAAGACTGTACAGTTAAAACAATTCGTATAAAATTGATAGTAGTAAGCCATAAGACCGTACAGTTAAAACAATTCGTATAAAATTGATAGTAGTAAGCCATAAGACTGTACAGTTAAAACAATTCGTATAAAATTGATAGTAGTAAGCCATAAGACCGTACAGTTAAAACAATTCGTATAAAATTGATAGTAGTAAGCCATAAGACCGTACAGTTAAAACAATTCGTATAAAATTGATAGTAGTAAGCCATAAGACCGTACAATTAAAACAATTCGTATAAAATTAATAGTAGTAAGCCATAAGACCGTACAGTTAAAACAATTCGTATAAAATTGATAGTAGTAAGCCATAAGACCGTACAATTAAAACAATTCGTATAAAATTGATAGTAGTAAGCCATAAGACCGTACAGTTAAAACAATTCGTATAAAATTGATAGTAGTAAGCCATAAGACCGTACAATTAAAACAATTCGTATAAAATTAATAGTAGTAAGCCATAAGACCGTACAATTAAAACAATTCGTATACAATTGATAGTAGTAAGCCATAAGACCGTACAATTAAAACAATTCGTATACAATTGATAGTAGTAAGCCATAAGACCGTACAGTTAAAACAATTCGTATAAAATTGTAAAACAGGTGGCGTTGGGTAAACGGGCACGTCCATTTTACATAACATACCGACACCTCAATACCAGACGAAACAGCGATTCTATTTTACAGACGGTTTAAAATAATAAATATTGAGGATTTTTTCTCAAATATCCTTTTTTTCAAAAGTATTAAGGATTTTTTTCAAATATTTTAAATATGTTTTTTAAATACGCACTTAACGCACGGCGTCGATCGTCCTTTTTCGCACTGTTATATACTTTTATAGGCTGTTCCCACCGCATAGTCTAGCCTTTGCTTGATTGCTGGTTTATTTATATAAATTGCTGGTAGTTACAGTTTATTGCATTCTGTTCTAGTTTTCTTGTTCTGTCTTCACTTTTATGATTTATGATATAAATTGCTAAGACTTATTATTCTAAAGTCATTTAAATACGATATCTGTATACCTCAGCATTCAGCTTAGGTCCAGGACCGTGCAGACCTTAATGACCGCGCTTAAAGGTAAGCTGTCACGCGCGTACATTGGTTCAGTTAGGCTATATGACAAGTGTTATGCTACGTCTCCATAAAAAAACTAAAATAACACGCTCCTGCAGGCGCTTCTGTTACTAATTTACCTCTAAACTGGCACATGATTGTATACAACGCATATAGGCACGAAATCTCAACAACGTCAATGACGTAATACGGGAAATCCCCTAACATAAAATGAAATGCATATCTGCTCATAACTTTTTAACAAAAAATTATTGGAAGAAACTGATTTGATTTTTAAAATCAGCGTATTTTTTCCATTTATTCAGATATTTTTAAAATCGACTTCAGTTCCCGTTTAAATCAACTAACTGTACGGTCGTGTGGTCGAATGGTTAACGCGACCGATACATATACCGCCTTTTATACAAAAAACGGTCCTGGTGATGAAACTTGGCTCGGTAAAAAAACAACAAAAAAACCATGAAACCCAAGTGTTATTTAATATCTTGTTGCTGTTTGTCCTGATTTCCTTAATTTGTAATTTTTTAAATTTTGTTATGAAAAAGAAAATTTGATTCAGCAAAACCACAGTGAAAGAATGAGGGATGTGGTAATGTTTAAGTCATATTTTCTTATACTTCTTTATTCTTGTATTTTTGCCAAGCCCATATCACTTATCCAGCAGCTCAGTCTTATATAGAATTCCAGGTTTAATTAAAACAGGACTATCGTAATACAACGCTTTACAATGTGCCAGAAAATTAAATTTTCATGTAGGATGACCGCTTACACGTAACACGAAGAAATTGAACGCACACATAATCAAATACACCAGATCATATTGTTAAACGTGATATGACAAGATAAGTTTAGTTATTCTGGTCGGTCGGTTGTGCAGAAAACTGTCGTTTGAGTAGAAAAGGCAAACTGTCTTATTTGTAAACTGGGTTGCGGTTATAGTGAGAGGTTTGATATAAGCGCTGAATAGGATAGGATATTCATCTTTATCCTTTATAAATATCAACGAGAGTCATTTAGTGTAGTGTTATACGGCGGGTATAGGCAATCACTAGATTACCTCGTGCCCACCGTCGAGTTACCAGAGGCAGTAAGTTGTGTATGATTCTTAAGTTAATAGGATAAGATATGCTAGGATATTCATGTTTATATCCCCATGAATGAAAAAGCGCAAGGGATGTTATTATACCGACAATCGTCAGATTACCTTGCGTGCCCACCGCCGGGTTACCAGAAGTATTGCAGTAAGTTGTGTATGATTAAGTTTGTGTAAAACGCAAAAGACGTTATCACGCAATTTCCAGATTAACTCGCGTCTATATATATGTATATGATGTTTTACGTGATGTTATACCAAAATATTACAAAATAATTTGGCTTTTACCTGTAAGTGTGATTTGTCTGAGCACTAAAATTTTTTCGAAACTAAAATTTTAAAGTTCTTTTTTCTACATAATCGCTTTAAAAAGCGGCCATTAATTATGTCAGGTAGATATATGGGTGGATTGATTTATATGTTTTACCATGTTAAGTTTCTAACCCTAAATGGGCCGGTCCCTAATATCGCTTTTTGTACATAATTCTGTATATGAATCACTCGAGCTAACCAAGGAGATATCCTTTATTTACTACCTAACATTTCCCTGAGCTGTCTGCGAAAAGGTAGGTAAAAGCCGGCGACTAACTTAATTGAAGAGTTTAAAAGAATAGGAAAAGTTTTAAACTTTCTAAAATATTTAATATTTTTGGAAAATGCCAGTAGAAAGGCGGTGTGCCCGAAACTAGCCGATGGCTAATATATTGTGCAAGACATTTAACGAACGTTGCCTAACAAAATCTAAACTTAAAATACAATTAGCTTAGTCCACTTAACTTATCTTTCTAGTACCATGCGCTTATAAAACATTAAACTTTCATTAAAAATTAATTTTAACGAATATATAACTCTTTATTGGCATATAGATAAGGGGGATGGATAAAATTTAGTTCTTCTGTCTTACCTGCATACACCAATAACAATAGTAGGATACTTATGCTTATCTTACCGTGGGCGGGACAACTTAATATAGCACGTGCCTATGTCGATTTACCGATCATTCGTGATATGTTGTATGATGTCCTTGCTAAATTCTTTGACCAGTCTTTTAATCCATTGCGTTCAACGTCCGTCAGGCTATGTACACAACCGACCAGTTTTGAATTTGCAGCCCCTTTGGCTGAAAGGCCACAAACCGACTATAGGCTGTTTGCTTACTGGACCTGAAATATAGTTGTATACTTGCCACAAACTAGTAGAATATGCACAAAATTCGAAAAATACAGAATTTATAACGATCACTATCGTTATAACGTTCATATAACAATCTATGTACGAGAAGGCCATTTTGCAAGGTGTTTACTCCATTTTCCATAGTTTCGCGCTATAGCCTAGCTCTCATATCTCTCTGCTTCTTTTCCGTATATTATCAGATTTTCAAGCCTTATCTTTTTGATCTCTAAACCCAGTACAATAAGTCTTACACACAGCAATATACAATGAATAAACTGACAGTGTTTAGTCACAATTGAAATAGTTGATTATATGTCACAGATCCAATTGTTAGTTTTAACCAGCACAAGTTAACAACAGTACAACATAAGTTATGCACAAAAAGGTAGGTTTATGTTTAAGTGGTCAAAAAGGAGCATAGATTTGTAGTTACCTTAGCATTAACAATAGTTTATTTATAACAATGGCACAATCTGTTAAGCTTTATTTAACACGGTAATTGTTTTGTGTTAAAAAAAGATTTAATATTTTCATACATATTAGACCACGTGCTAACGTTTTCGTTTAAATCACTAGCCCATTTTCCCCTTTGGGCCTATAATCGCCTTTCATTTAGGTTTAACCGAAACCTAAAGGCTGTTTTTAGTAGAAAGAGTACTAATCTTGATTTTTTTCTGCTAGGCTATATTGCTACATTCAAAGATAGATACTTACATGGTTTTCTACAAGAATTAATTTTTAATTAGATCTAAGTGTATTTTATACGTTAAGTCTTCAGGCCATTAATTAAACCCATACAACCTACAGATTGCTTCACAGATAGCTTGCCTTCTTATATTGGAAATTTGATAAAATCTGAGACGCTCGCTCCAAGGATAACATTGAAAAGAAGGAAAGTGGGGAAGAGAGAAACTGCTTACTTAAAGTAGAAAAAGTAATTATAACCCTGCCAACAATAATAATTTTTACTCTAGAACTAATATTAACTCTTACCCAAACACTAACCTAAAATTAGTTATACAGTATGTCAGCACATTTGAGTGATTGTTTTGCCTAGACACACTCTAGGAAAGCCTAAAGTTTGTTTAGATCCTAAACCAGAAATGTCCAACCTGCGGCCCGCCTAAGATTTTTGTGCGGCCCGCTAGTTATTTTCACTCCAAGTAGTATTTTAAACTTTGAATCTTAGCCTAATTAAAATGTATCAGTCAGCTTTTAGGGGCGCGGTAATGGTAGGCAATAAGTATGGCAGCAACAGGAATACAGGATTATAAATTAATGGTTTTTAATTGTTTCTTTATGTACCAATTTTTCTTTAAATTTAATAGGTTCTGCGGCCCATTGAATCATTTAAAGTGAAAATGCGGCCCACTAAAATAAAATGTTGGACATCCCTGTCCTAAAGTTACGTTTTCGATGAGTGCAGTGAACAGGGTTTTACTAATAAATGTATTTTTCTGTCGATAAGGTGGCGTATTTTGGTGTGAACAAATGTCTCTCTACGTATGAGATCAAGCTTAATAGTTACTAAATTAGTTTCACAGCAATTAGTTTAAAATACAAAACCAAGTATGCTCAGATTTCGATCTATACAAGGGTACCATAAGACTAGGTTACATGCCTTTGCGTAGGATAGTTTCGTTTAATAGGATAGCGGGTGTGTGTTTCTTACTATACAATGCCATGCATATGCTACAAAATCATGCATCCCATTCCAGAATTTTAAACCACTCTACCAATTTGCGGTAATAGAGTGACCACTTTAGCACTGGCGATTGCAATTAAGTATATGTTTAAACTATTCCATAAATCACCTATTAAGTATACTGTTTTTTTTGTTTCCACGATGAAAACACGAAGCAGGACCTTTGTTAAAAATTTGGAAAACGGGAAAAAACGCAAAACGACAGTCGTTAAAATACGTCTAAAAACCAATCAATTATTAAGTTTTGATATATTTAGACGTGGACGCTGAACCCACAAATTAAGATATTTTATATTCAAGTTTTATCCCCGTGAATGGGTGAACGAAAGGGGTGCGTTATCACAGTTCATATCACCTCGCGTCGGGTTAACGGAGCTATTGTAGTGTGTTGTGTATGATTGACTCGCTCTTTCAGTTTTAGTAGAACCCAACAATCCACTAGATTCAGGTGATGTCCGCTAAGTGCCTTGCCTAAGGAAACAACCTAAAAGTCACCGACTGGTTTCGAAACATTTCCCATTAATGAATCCTCGATCTTTTTTAGCTGCGTGTTAAAGGGTTAGGCTACAGTTTTACATTTTCCTGTATTACTTTGGCAATGGGGACCTTGACAACTGAAACTGCGGACAACTACACGACGGAATCAATTCCAATTCAACTTTACGCGGAAACAGGGGAATGGATTTTGGTTGAAGTTTTGTCGGTGTTTTTCACTGCCGCTTCGCTATACCTACTTGCAATGTGTTTTGTTTACGAAGTAAAATCAAGACATTCTGGCGGGGAAGCAAAAACGGCGGGAACGGCGGAAAAATATCTACCATATCTACTCGGCATGACAATATTCCTAAACTTTGTCGGATTCCTAATAATTCAACTCCCAATGTTAATAACGATGGGCGACGGACGGATAATTTGTAACATTTACCGCATTGCAGCGACCTGGTGTTATAATTTAGGCCTCGCGACGGTGTATTTACTGCTTTGGATGCGAATACGGGTGCTGTACTCACACAGGATTTTAAGGAATTTACAGAGTAAGACGGTAGTTGTTCTCAATTACATTGTTCTGCTGTTAGTGCTTGCGACTGCTGTTCAGCACAGCGTTCTATTCTCTATTGCCAGCAATGCACGCTTCACCCGGGTTAAAATGTGCGCTCACTTTTTCATCTCCACTGACATCCTTACAAGTATCGTATTCGTCTCGATTTCAAGCGCGTTTAGTGTCATTGTTCTTGGTGCCCTGCTTGTATACCCATTATTGCGTCATAAAAACGTAATCAGCGCGCAAACAGCTAAAAGCGTGAGGTCACTTTCCCGAAGGGTTGTCTTCACAACCTGCATGTCCATTTTAACGTACATAATAGCACCAGTTATCGTTTTCAGTATTCGTCACAAAAACATCGTCGTACCGAATTTCATCTACAACATAATGCTACTCGCAAAAGTGGTCATCGTAATATGCTCATTCACGAATTGGAAAGTCAGACTTTTTCCCCTCTGCGCGTCGCCGGAAGGTGGCGATAGAGGTAGCGGAAGATCGTTACCGGCGGGGACTGATATTCAAAAAGGAAACGGAATTGCGACTGTGTCGCACGGCGTTGTAAACGACGCATACGATTCCACACATCTTTGAATCAAGTCGTTCCGCAGAAATAGTAACATTTTTGCGCCAATTCTAAAACACCGTGCAATTCCTTGGAAAAAGTTTTTCCCTCGTCATTTGTTTACAACGGTTCCTATAACTTTGTTCGTTTTGCTGTCTCGTAAACTGTGTGATATTTTTCATGCTTTACTGTACTGACATATTATGCGTTAACGAATATTATTTAAATGGTAAACAAATGAACTGAATGCTTTATTGGCAATATTATTAAATTGTATATTTTTTTGTATTTGTCCGGCCGGTTGGTCTGGTGGTTTAGCCTTTCATACGAAAGGTTGTAGGAACGAAACTGGTCGCTACCTAGTCGGTTGTGTCTTTGGGAAAGGCACTTAGCGGACATATCCTGTACACAGCGGATTAATGGGTTCTACCAAATTAAAGAAACGTGTGAATTATACACAACACACCGAAACAGCTCCGGTAACCCGACGGTGGACGCGAGATAATCTGACGATTGCTCGTGTGTTAACTTCCTTGGTATTCCCATTCACAGGGATAAACATGGATATCCTATCCTAATCAGCCAGTTTCGATGTTATCACCTTCCGTCTCAACGAACAGCTCGTTGTCTTTTTCCACATATATTGTTACTACACAGTTCATATCACCTCGCGTCGGGTTAACGGAGCTATTGCAATGTGTTGTGTATTATTGAACCGTTTCTTCAGTTTTAGTCCACTAGGTTTGGTTATGCTTGTGCCTTGCCTGAGGAAAAAAACATTATAGGCACCGATTGGTTTCGAAACATTTCCCATTAATGATTTTTCGATCTTTTTTAGCTGCGTGTTAAAGGGTTAGGCTACAGTTTTACATTTTCCTGCATTACTTTGGCAATGTGGACCTCGGCAACGGAAACTGCGGACAACTACACAACGGAATCAATCCCAATCCAACTCTACGCGGAAACAGTGGAATGGGTTTTGGTTGAAGTTTTGTCGGTGGTTTTCACTGCCGCTTCTCTGTACCTTCTTGCAATGTGTTTTGTTTACGAAGTAAAATCAAGACATTCTGGCGGGGAAGCAAAAACGGCGGGAACGGCGGAAAAATATCTACCATATCTACTCGGCATGACAATATTCCTAAACTTTGTCGGATTCCTAATAATTCAACTTCCAATGTTAATAACGATGGGCGACGGACGGATAATTTGTAACATTTACCGCATTGCAGCGACCTGGTGTTATAATTTAGGCCTCGCGACGGTGTATTTACTGCTTTGGATGCGAATACGGGTGCTGTACTCACACAGGATTTTACGGAATTTACAGAGTAAGACGGTAGTAATTCTCAACTACATTGTTTTGCTGTTAGTGCTCGCAACTGCTGTTCAGCACAGCGTTCTATTCTCTATTGCCAGCAATGCACGCTTCACCCGGGCCAAAATGTGCGTTAACTTTTTCATCTCCACTGACATACTCACGAGTATCGTATTTGTCTCGATTTCAAGCGCGTTTAGTGTCATTGTCCTTGGCGCCCTGCTTGTATACCCATTATTGCGTCATAAAAACGTCATCAGCGCGCAAACAGCTAAAAGCGTGAGGTCACTTTCTCGAAGGGTTGTCTTCACAACCTGCATGTCCATTTTAACGTACATCATAGCACCAGTTATCGTTTTCAGTATTCGTCACAAAAACATCGTCGTACCGAATTTTATCTACAACATAATGTTACTCGCAAAAGTGGTCATTGTAATATGTTCCTTCACGAATTGGAAAGTCAGACTTTTTCCCCTCTGCGCGTCGCCGGAAGGTGGCGATAGAGGTAGCGGGAGATCGTTACCGGCGGGGACTGATATTCAAAAAGAAAACGGAGTTACGACTGTGTCGCACGGCGTTGTAAATGACGCTTACGAATTCACGCATCTTTGACTCAAGTCGTTCCGCAGAAATAGTAATGTTTTTTGCGGCAATTTTTAAAACACCGTGCAATTCCTTGGAAAAAGTTTTTCCCTCGTCATTTGTTCACAACGGTTCCTATAACTTTGTTCGTTTTATTGGAAACTGTGTGATTTTTTTCATGCTTTACTGTACTGATATATGCGTTTACGAATATTAATTAAATGGTAAACAAATGAACTAAATGCTTTGGCAATATTATTAAATAGTTTATTTTTTGTATTTGTCCGGCCAGTTGGTCTGGTGGTTTAGTGCGGCGCCTTTCAGACAAAAGGTTGCAGGTGCGAAACTGGTCGCTAGCTAGTGGGTTGTGTCTTTGGGCAATGCACTTAACGGACATATCCTGTACACAGCGGATTAATGGGTTCTACCAAATTGAAGAAACGTGTGAATTATACACAACACCTAACTTCCTTGGTTTTCCCATTCACAGGGATAAACATGGATATCCTATCCTAATCAGCCAGTTTCGATGTTATCACCTTCCGTCTTAACGAACGGCTCAATGTCTTTCCCACATAATATATATATATATATTGATAGCCCCGATCCTAATCTGCACAATTAGGGAACCTGTGTAGTTACGTCAAATTTAGTCCTTCAATTATTAACCTTGATATAAGTTTATATGAATAGCTTAGTGGGTTAGTATGTGTCCTTTTAAATAAAAGGTTGCAGGTACGAAAACTAGTCGCTGGCTGAACGATCGTGTCCCTGAGCGAGACACTTGGTGGACATTGACTGATCCGAGTAGATTAATGGGTTTTACTAAAACTGAAGAAACGTTTTTGTTATTTAAAATAACTACAATTGTTCTGGTAAACCGACGGTGGGCACGAGGAAATCTGACGATAACGCCGTTTTCCCATTAAAAGAGATACAATATATACCTAACGCTCTCACAAATAAGTGACACGATCTGTATATACGACACAAGTCTCAATATTTACCGGGGTTGCAAATATGTTCGTTTACAAACAGAGGTCAAACTTTATTCCGACATGCATGTCGCCGGAAGGTGGCGATAGAGATGCCTCTATAAGCCGGGCAAGAAACACTATAGGAGGAGGAGGAGGAGGATATTCATGTTTATCCCCGTGAATGGGAAAACCAAGGGGGTTAGCACACGGGCAATCGTCAGATCACCTCGCGCCCATCGTCGGGTTACCGGAGCTATTGCAGTGTGTTGTATATGATAGACACGTTCCTTCAATTTGGTAGAACCCATTAGTCCGCTGGGTTCAGGCAATGTCCGTAAAGTGCCTTGCCCAAGGACACAACCGACCAGCTAGCGACCAGTTTCGCACCTGCAACCTTTCGATTGAAAGGCGACGCACTTAACCGCTAGACCATCGGACACTAGGATCCGTACGGTCGTGCGACCAATTTATATCCTGCTTCATGTATCAAAACAGTCTATGTTATAAGCCAATCATGGTTTTGATACTTCGCCTGGTTAAAAATATACCAGATTGCATATATTGTCATTGCGCAGCATGATAACATACAATAGTTCTACTTTTTACAGAAATTGTAACCGTAACTTGTTTACAAATATTTTACAGTCAAACCGACCTATCTGTGAGATATCTCGACCCATTAATGTTTTATTGATGTCTATGATAAATCATAAATTGCATCACAACCAAATTACGTCACAATGGGAGTTTGTGTTACAATATCTATACCCGACCGCGTGTTAGAAAATGCTTCCTTTTTGATTTAGTCACCGTACAGTCTGCAGCACAGTAATTTATCTGATACCGTGTATTTTCCGTTCCGGTTCTAAAGCCAAAGTTTGGTGAGTGTAATTGTTTACTATTTCATACGTACACCCGTCAATTATTGATTTTGGTCTCTTTATTTTTTAATTTACAGAAAACCGTATCATCCACGTATCATCCCCGTATCTCCGTCCATATCGTCCCTGCCCCCTCCGTTCCACATCTGTAACCGTTTGAACTCTGATCGCCAATTATAATTCGAGGACACAAACTGTCTGTTCTTTTATTCGATACGAGTTATTTTCAAACCAAAGCAACCCCCGGTTACTCCACCCGCGGAAGTAGACATCGTTTTCAAACTGAGCAAACTGATCAAACCCACCGTAACCGTACCTCACGATCATGGATAACCAACCATGAACACCGCGTAGAACCAATGGCTGGACAACACTGAAGAAGCCAAGCAGCCAGGCATTGAAGAAGCCAAGCAGATACCAGCACCCACCTAATTCAACCACACCACTCGATGAAAAACACGAGTCAGTAAGCGTTGTAAGCACTACAAGCTCGATGCGCAGCTTTAAGCTAAAAGATAGCAAGGTAAAGCTTGAACTTGCTAGGCTTGCGCGACAACAAGACTTAGAGAGAAAAGAAGAAAGCAAGCTGCTCGCTGAAACAGAGGAACATAAAAGAAAACTGCTCGCTGAAACAGAGGAACATAAAAGAAAACTGCTCGCTGAAGCAGCTGAAAGAGAAAGAAAAATACAAGAGGAAATTGCCGACCGTGAATCCCGGCGAAAACTAGAATTGGCTGAAGCTGAAGCTAGGGCATGGGAGGAAGCATCCATTCCTGAGGCCAGACACAACGAAGTTCAAACCCGCCAATATGCTGGCTCAACGACACCGTTTCTAGAGCAGACTACATCCACTGAACAATCACGCAACGAGATATCACCGACCACAGCGCAGCTACCACAACGTTCTACCCTGTACGCCCCGCCCGTTGTGCGCCCTAAGGACAGCGCTTTGTCACATCTTCCCTTAACCGAACGTCATTCGCCACCGTTTCCGTCCGACATCCGGGTGAACGACGAAAGAGAACACGTGACAACACAGCATCAGAACCGACCGTCCCGATATGCTGATCGCTTCCCAATGCGCAATCAACAACGACGTACACAGCTATCACCGACTCGTATCCGACGAGATTCACCACTCCGTCACGTAAATCACCAAGAGGTAGGTGAACGCTTTCTACCCAAACCAATTGTACAAAAATTTAATGGAGATCCGATGGACTACTGGTCCTTCGTCAACCGATACCAGCTACATATTGCCGACAAAGTAGACTCATACGACCTAAAATTAGTATACCTACTCCAACATTGCACAGAGCCCGTCTGTGAGAAAATTAAGCATAACTCCGTAGATAATTACGAAAATGATGGCTACGAAACGGCCATGCAAGAATTATTCGAAAGATATGGCCAACCCCATATAATAGCACGACGGTGCGAGAGCTTGTTGCAGGAATTCCCGAGGGTGCCCGCAGATGACCCCGAAGCGCTGGAGAAATTGGCCGTTCTGCTCCGAAACTGCTGCGCGTCCCTGGAAAAGGCAAGGATAAAATCGACGGTAGACTCTGTTGGCTTCATTTCGACGCTGGTCAACAAGCTGCCATTGGAACTGAGAAAGAAATGGATATCCAAGTCGCTGAGTATACAGGACAAAACAGGTGCGGTAGCTGTTTTTAAAGACTTTGCTAACTTCGTTAGAGAACAGAGTCGCGAAGCTAACTCTGTGTATGGAAAGTGTTTACTGCTAAAGTCCACAAACCCTGTAGTAACTACCGCACGAAAACCGAAAGTGTCGGCTTATAACGTGAACGTGACTGCCGAATTTCCCACCGCTGCCGCTCCCACTCCGAAACCGTCCGGGCTGCAGTGCCCTGTCTGCAAGAAACCACATTTGATTGGCGCCTGCCGCGACTTCAAGGATAAATCGTACGAGCAACGTAAGCGCGTAACCCGGGAATGCGGCCTATGCTTTAAATGCCTAAAGGCAGGCCATTCCGTGCGAGAATGCCCACATAAAATCAAATGCAGTGTAGAAGGTTGCACCGGCAACTTCCACCACACCTTGCTCCATGACCCGAGATGGATCATCAGACCTGCAGATAGACTTGAGAGCAACACGACCGTTAAAGCATGCATGCACTCGCTTAGCGCTAAGAAAAACACCGTGGTACCGACTTCCGCATATTTAGACATTGTCCCCGTACGCGTTAGAAGCGGAGGCAAAGAGACGAGAGTGTACGCTCTTCTCGATTCCGGAGCGAACCGCACATTCTGTGACCACCGACTGGCTGATCAGTTACAAGCTACGCCGACTGGTCGCGCCGCGAACTTTGACCTGTGTACAATGACTACTTCCGAACCGATCAATGTTAAAACGACTTCCGTCTCGTTAACTGTTCTTCCGCTTGCTGGCGGCGAAGAGCTTAACCTGCCCGACGTTGCGCTCATTAAGGAAATTCCCGCTACACCGAGCAAGATTCCAGAGCCCAATAAACTGAACCGATATAAGTACCCTTCGTGGAGTGGACCTGCCACAAATTCCCGGATGGGTGAAGTGATTGCTACTGGATCGGCAACGACAACGCAATGGCACACCGGTGGCCTGGAAAGTCGCTTCGCACCAAATCCACGAGAGACGCCTGACGCTATCCGGACCCCCCTTAGGCTGGCTGTTAAAAGGACCGTCGCTGGACAGCTTGCCGAACGAAGAGGGTGCAGCCGGATTCTTACTTCAAGCCCACAGCGGGCTCAGGAAGTGACGAGGCGATAAAGGACTTACTTCATCAATGACGTTGGTGATGTGTTCCCCTCCTCCGATACTGCTGCAACCGACGACGTTGAAACATTGATGTGCTGGCTTCGAAGCCACAAGGAGGCGTCGGAGTTTGGCATGAAGTACTCAAAAGAAGACGTCATGGCTTACGATATAATGACGCGCCGAATTGAAAGAGTTGAAGGCCACTACCAACTTCCGCTGCCATGGAAAGACGACAGCACCGTTTTACCGGATAGCCTGCCAATGGCAAGGAGCAGACTATCAAGTTTGAAGAAGCGACTGGCGAGAGATGTCGATTTTTCCGTAAAGTATACGAAATACATGACGATGATGTTGGACAATGGGTACGCAGAAGTAGTGCCAGAGGACGAAGTGAATACTACCAACAAAGTTATGGTACCTCCCGCTATCACCCTGTAATTAACCCAAAGAAACCAAGTAAGGTTCGTATCGTGTATGACTGTGCGGCGAAATGCGAAGGACAATCTATAAATGACAAGCTGATGAAGGGCCCCTGATTTAGTGAACCCGCTGGTAGGGGTGTTGATGAGATTCCGCAGAGAACGCGTGGCTATCGTATCCGACATAGAAGCAATGTTTCATCAAGTTCTGGTTGCCCAAAAGGATCGTGACGCTCTGAGATTCTTGTGGTGGCCAGGAGGCGACCTGACCAAATCACCCGTTCCGCACCGCATGAAAGTGCACCTGTTTGGCGCCCGCTCGTCACCGTGCTGCGCAACTTTCTGCCTGCGCGAAACTGCCAGAAGAATTTGGCAAGTTTTTTCATCCACGAGTGGCCGAAGTTGTAAAGAATAACTTTTATGTGGACGACTGCCCTCGTAACCGCCGTTGATGATCAAGCCGGCATCCAACTGGTGAAGGATTTACGTAATCTACTTTCAATGCGGTGGCTTTAAACTGACGAAGTGGCTATCCACTAGTGTACGCTGTGATGGAATCCGTTCCGGCCGATGATCGAGCAAAGGTGATTCAAGATATTCCGCTAGGAGGAGAGGTACATGAACGTGTTCTGGGAATCAATTGGTGTGTCCAAGACGACGAGTTCAGATTCGACATCACTATCCCGATAAAACCGCTGACACGACGAGGTATGCTTTCCGTTACCAATTCACTTTTCGATCCATTAGGCTTTGTTGCCCCTGTTGTATTGGAGGCCCGACTTATTTACAGAGATCTCTGCTTAATGAAAACCGACTGGGACGAGGAGGTCACTGGTAATGAGCTCGAGCGATGGAAAGCTTGGTGCAACAGCCTTAATGAACTGACCCGCATTAGAATTCCTCGGTGCTTCAAACCACAAGTCCGTCATCCGACCCCCGGAGTACAGCTTCCATGTATTTGCAGACGCATCTACCGCCGCCCGTGGTTGCGTATGCTACCTTAGAACTACCTTCGAGGATGACAACACGACATGTTCGTTCGTGATGGGCAAGTCTCTTCTCTGCGATTCTGGTAAGCACACAATTCCTAGATTGGAGCTCGAAGCTGCACTTGACGCAGTAAAATTATCGCGAACCGTGAAAAGGGAACTCGGACTGGACGATTGCCCGTGTATCTACTGAACGGACTCGACAATTGTTCTACAAAGCCTTTTCTCTGACTGCAAGAACTTTCCGGTTTTCTCTCGAAACCGCCTCTCTCAAATCGAAGCATACACAAGCGTGCACGACTGGAGACATGTTCCTACGAAACTGAACCCAGCTGATCAAGCGTCACGTGGAACGACGGCAGGGACCATGATGAAGACAGGAACGTGGCATTCCGGCCCTAAGTTTCTACACTGTCCCGCTAAAGACTGGCCTACTACGTTTTTACGGCCACAACCAACGGCGCAAATCTACCGACGTTTTGACCTGCCAAAACCCGAATCTGTATTTCTGACAGCTACCAACTGCTCACCCACGGACAAATTCATCCGTTATTTCTCGTCCCTGCATCGATTGAAGATAAGCACGTCCTGGATTCTCCGTTTTTGTGCTTACCTGAAGAACAAGGTAAAGAAGGACACTGCAAAAATTCCGACATCGCCGATTGACGCCGAGGAGCTTCGATCTGCTGAGAGCGCCCTCGTGCGGTACGTACAACGTCGGGGAGTTCCCCGATTGGATGCGCATGCAATCGATCCGACATCCGCCTTCTACGTCACCGATCTACAAACTGAACCCTATTCTCAATGATGGCATATTACGCGTTGGAGGTAGATTGGACAATGCACGTCTTGACTACAAGGCACGCCACCCTGCCATTATCCCCGATAACTGCCACCTTACTGACTTACTCATCGATCACTGCCACAGTGTTGATGCTGCACACTCTGGTATGAATCACACTCTAAACATTTTATTTCAGCGCTACTGGGTGCAAAATGCTAGAGTTGCAACCCGACGTAATCCTGTCCCGATGCCTACTGTGCCAGCGAAGAGCTGCAAGGCCCGAAAGACAGATCATGGCTGATCTCCCGCCGTCAAGACTGCAAATTGACGAACCACCGTTCACTCATACAGGAGTGGACTTCTTCGGCCCGCTACTGACCAAGTTAAGGAGAAGTGAAGTAAAACGGTATGGATGTCTGTTTACATGTATGACTACTCGCGCCATCCATCTAGAAGTCGCTACTGACTTGTCTACCGACGCGTTTATAAATGCCCTGCGACGTTTTACGTCCCGACGAGGTCCTGTCACTCACCTGTATTCCGACAATGGCACTAACTTCGTCGGCTGCGAGCGGATACTTCGAGAATGTATAGAAGAATGGAATCGCAATCAAGTCGGCGACTACCTGAGACAGAAAAATATAATCTGGAAATTTAACCCACCAGCTGCCAGCCACTTTGGTGGAGCTTGGGAACGATTGATCCGTTCCGTGAAATTTATTTTGCAGGCATTATTGCAGGGCAAGCCGCTCGATGATGACCTTCTACATACCCTGCTTGTTGAAGTGGAAGACATTGTCAATTCCAGACCGCTTACACAAGTACCGCTGGAGATCGGAGAAGACCTACCGCTGACACCGAATCACCTTTTGAAAATCAACCCTACAACTACTCCGCCGCCGACAGTGACACGTAGTACAGATTGCTACGCCCGACGACGCTACCGAGTTGTCCAGTATCTCGCTGACGAGTTCTGGAAACGCTGGATCCAAGAGTACCCTCGATCAATAATCTCTCGACAGAAATGGCACGAGCAAAAGGACAATGTTGCTGAAGGAGATGTTGTACTCCTGGTGGACAATTCCGCCCCTCGAGGACAATGGCCTCTAGGCCGCGTGAACACCTTGTTTCATGACAAACATGGGATCGTTAGAAGCGTCGAAGTGAAGACTGCCGCTGGGTTAATGAAGCGGCCTATCGCAAAACTTTGCGTGATCGTGAGCGAGCGAGAAAGGAGCGCCCCATGACCTGGCACGGCGTTACGCCTTATTGTATATATTGTGTATAGTTTTTTTGTTTTTATTCTTCGTTAAACAATGTGCCTCGAATCTTTTCTTTGTGTAAAAAAATTGAAACTGCTTTGATGACGCATTTTTCCATTTTTGGCGGGGGAGGATGTGAGATATCTCGACCCATTAATGTTTTATTGATGTCTATGATAAATCATAAATTGCATCACAACCAAATTACGTCACAATGGGAGTTTGTGTTACAATATCTATACCCGACCGCGTGTTAGAAAATGCTTCCTTTTTGATTTAGTCACCGTACAGTCTGCAGCACAGTAATTTATCTGATACCGTGTATTTTCCGTTCCGGTTCTAAAGCCAAAGTTTGGTGAGTGTAATTGTTTACTATTTCATACGTACACCCGTCAATTATTGATTTTGGTCTCTTTATTTTTTAATTTACAGAAAACCGTATCATCCACGTATCATCCCCGTATCTCCGTCCATATCGTCCCTGCCCCCTCCGTTCCACATCTGTAACCGTTGAACTCTGATCGCCAATTATAATTCGAGGACACAAACTGTCTGTTCTTTTATTCGATACGAGTTATTTTCAAACCAAAGCAACCCCGTTACTCCACCCGCGGAAGTAACACTATCTTTAGGTCTTAGTGCGTCGCCTTTCATCTAAAAGCATGGAAATTGTCCGGGTGTGCCCTAAGGAAAAACGACCAGTACCCTAGTGGTACCACACTACATTTCGTCAAAGCGGTTCTACGTTCGAAACTAGAGCCAGATAGTCGGTTGCGTCCGAATGGGTTGAACTATAATAGTAGAAACTCAAGAATGCCACACTACAATTGCTATGGTAACCCGACTATAGGTTCGAGAAATCTAACGGTTGCCCGTGTGATAACGCCGTATTCGCGAGGTACTCTGACGATTTCTCGTGCGAGAACGCTATACCTTGTGTACAAATATTTCGTATTTGTGAATTGTCTTTTTCATAAACATCCATTCCCAGCCTTTTACTCTTTCTAATTTTTTATCAAAGGGACTTGTTGCCTGTTTTCATCGTAGAAACAAAAATAAACTAAACTGAACATTACTATTGTGTATTTCAACCCAGCGATGAATTGCTTTCAATTTTATTGTCGTTGCTTTTTAGCTTCTGCGTCAGTGGACAGGTATTGCTATACATGGTTATCAAAACACAATTCGTTTCCCACCTGCTGAACGCAGTTCCAATACCGATTATTATCGTTGCCTCTATATACGGTAACTGCCTGTTTGATTACCGTGAACCTAGCAACAAAATATTTTTACCAACAAAATTTAAGGCCAATGGTGTTTACGTGTTTGTTTCTTTTAACAAATGTCAAATGACGTTAAACGATTTGCTAGTAAGGCGACAACAATCGTGATTTAGGCTAAGGTTAAATTATCCTGACACAGTCTGTCGTTTTTTACCATTTCGGCTCACGATTAATGATACGTTAAGGGTTAAAGTCATATTTATTCATGATTCGCGCAACAGTTTGGTATAAGGAAACACGAACGGGCATAAGATTTGCCATCTCACGACAAATAGCTTCGGTGCCAACGGTAGGGTTAATTTTATGGTCAAACGAGATAATGGTAGTCAGTTCTGAAAAGAACTATTGGTGAGTCCCAAGTGGTCTGATGTGTAAAAACAAAACAAGGCAATTTATACTGAAAGTGACGATTATGGTATGATCAAATTATCCTGACACAGTTTATTGAAGTTGTTGTTTTATATCCGAGAATAAATGAATGTTTTAGAAATGATTGTGAATTTACCATACCTGGAGAAAAAGGATAGACAGTATTTAAACCGAGCATAGTTGGTGAACGATTGTTTTCTGAAAGATCAGTACATTACGGGCACGTTACTTAGCACGTTTTTATTCAAAAATAAGTACATGAATAAGTCGCACTATAGCCCTTCGCCCCCATAATCATTCGATTGTATACTGACTTAATTACCCAACGCCTTAGTTTAAGTCAGTGATCATAGCGACGAGTAAGTACTGTGTTATTTGTTAAATTATGATGTCAGCATAAATTAAGAAAATACACTTGTACTTTAACTTGAAAGCTGATCGGTTCAAAGTACATAAGGAAGGGTTAAATGTTGTGTCGTTTATTGCTGGAATGGTTGTCGGCGCATGTAAGCAAAAGTGGAAAAAATGAACCTACATATAAAAGTTAGTACGTCCAGGTTCAAACCGTAAGACAAAAATACATTTTTATATTTGATTCTACCGAGCCAAGTTTCGAACCCATGCCACACCACTCGATTTTTTTATAGTATAGTCGGAATATGTAACGGTCGCCTTAACCATTCGGCCACATTCTGTTATTATTTTAAGATAGTAGTAAGCCATAAGACTGTACAGTTAACTCTTTCCCTCCCAACTCGCCATATATCGCGAGCCATATATCGCGAGTTGGTGGTAAAACATGGCATCCCGACTGTACATAAATGGGTGCAAATCTAAAAAACGATTTCTCCGCAATGCGTAATGGTAGAGACCTCAGCTATGGCTCATTCGATCAAGGAAACCCTATATTTTATTCTCTGTGATTATCGTGGAGAAATAATAAAAATGCGAGGAGTGATAGCCTTTCTTTTTCTAGGCTTCGCCTCTTATTTCTATCGATTTTACACGAATTTACACGTGACTAACTCAGCCAATAGGAGTCGTGTTAACTTGCAGAGAAGCTCATTTTGTCAAGCAAGTCTTTCTTTACATTCTCTGTGAATTTCGTGCCGTTGAGATAAAAAGGAGAGCGTTGGTGACGTTTTCGCAGCAGGCGGTTATGCTTCGTGTTCACCAAAGCATGAATCCAGCTGGGCCTGCTGAGCGCACGATAAAGAAAAAGGCGGCGAGACTAGCTAGTTCGGTGTGCCCTGCTTTGAAGAATATTGGATATAGTATTTGCGTTTGTTTGGTTTTGTATGCCCTTTTTACACTTTCTTCACTGTTCTTTTTTATACTTTTTACTATTTTAGTTCTACAAAACTAAAAACTTCAATGCGTTTTGGTTCAAGTTTTCATAATATAGTCAGAAAAAAGGGAAATTTCAATTACAAATAGTAAAAAAACTACTGAAGATAGAAATACAGTTCGAATTTTCCTGAGTACAAAAACTATTAGACAATCTACATTCCAATTTTCATCTCATTTGGGCATTCCAATAATAAGTGAGTATTTCGTTTGTCAGTGCACCTCAAATTTTTCAAAGTCGAGCAGAATTTTCTTTGCATAAAAAGTGGTGTTCACTAAAGTTTACATAATATATTCTTTAATAG
>CH002327.1:291702-306549 GCA_000149265.1 Ciona savignyi
TAAAATTGATAGTAGTAAGCCATAAGGCCGGTACAGGTAAAAACAATCGTATAAAATTGATAGTAGTAAGCCATAAGCCCCGTACAGGTAAAAACAATTCGTATAAAATTGATAGTAGTAGCCCTAAGGCCGCCGCACCTACAGTTAAAACAATTCGTATAAAATTGATAGTAGTAAGCCATAAGACCGTACAATTAAAACAATTCGTATAAAATTGATAGTAGTAAGCCATAAGACCGTACAGTTAAAACAATTCGTATAAAATTGATAGTAGTAAGCCATAAGACCGTACAGTTAAAACAATTCGTATAAAATTGATAGTAGTAAGCCATAAGACCGTACAATTAAAACAATTCGTATAAAATTGATAGTAGTAAGCCATAAGACCGTAGAGTTAAAACAATTCGTATAAAATTGATAGTAGTAAGCCATAAGACTGTACAGTTAAAACAATTCGTATAAAATTAATAGTAGTAAGCCATAAGACCGTACAGTTAAAACAATTCGTATAAAATTGATAGTAGTATAAGCCATAAGACCGTACAGTTAAAACAATTCGTATAAAATTGATAGTAGTAAGCCATAAGACCGTACAATTAAAACAATTCGTATAAAATTGATAGTAGTAAGCCATAAGACCGTAGAGTTAAAACAATTCGTATAAAATTGATAGTAGTAAGCCATAATACTGCACAGTTAAAACAATTCGTATAAAATTAATAGTAGTAAGCCATAAGACCGTACAGTTAAAACAATTCGTATAAAATTGATAGTAGTATAAGCCATAAGACCGTACAGTTAAAACAATTCGTATAAAATTGATAGTAGTAAGCCATAAGACCGTACAATTAAAACAATTCGTATAAAATTGATAGTAGTAAGCCATAAGACCGTAGAGTTAAAACAATTCGTATAAAATTGATAGTAGTAAGCCATAAGACCGTACAGTTAAAACAATTCGTATAAAATTGATAGTAGTATAAGCCATAAGACCGTACAGTTAAAACAATTCGTATAAAATTGATAGTAGTAAGCCATAAGACCGTACAGTTAAAACAATTCGTATAAAATTAATAGTAGTAAGCCATAAGACCGTACAGTTAAAACAATTCGTATAAAATTAATAGTAGTAAGCCATAAGACCGTACAGTTAAAACAATTCGTATAAAATTAATAGTAGTAAGCCATAAGACCGTACAGTTAAAACAATTCGTATAAAATTGATAGTAGTAAGCCATAAGACCGTACAGTTAAAACAATTCGTATAAAATTAATAGTAGTAAGCCATAAGACCGTACAGTTAAAACAATTCGTATAAAATTGATAGTAGTAAGCCATAAGACCGTACAGTTAAAACAATTCGTATAAAATTAATAGTAGTAAGCCATAAGACCGTACAGTTAAAACAATTCGTATAAAATTAATAGTAGTAAGCCATAAGACCGTACAGTTAAAACAATTCGTATAAAATTAATAGTAGTAAGCCATAAGACCGTACAGTTAAAACAATTCGTATAAAATTGATAGTAGTAAGCCATAAGACCGTACAGTTAAAACAATTCGTATAAAATTGTAAAACAGGTGGCGTTGGGTAAACGGGTACGTCCATTTTACATAACATACCGATACCCCAATACCAGACGAAACAGCGATTCTATTTTACAGACGGTTTAAAATAATAAATATTGAGGATTTTTTTCTCAAATATCCTTTTTTTCAAAAGTATTAAGGATTTTTGTCAAATATTTTAAATATGTTTTTTTAAATACGCACTTAACGCACGGCGTCGTCCTTTTTCGCACTGTTATATACTTTTAGGCTGTTCCCACCGCATAGTCTAGCCTTTGCTTGATTGCTGGTTTATTTATATAAATTGCTGGTAGTTACAGTTTATTGCATTCTGTTCTAGTTTTCTTGTTCTATAAATTGCTAAGACTTATTATTCTAAAGTCATTTAAATACGAGACCTGTATACCTCAGCATTCAGCTTAGGTCCAGGACCGTGCAGGCTTTAATGACCGCGCTTAAAGTAAGCTGTCACCATGTACATTGGTTCAGTTAGGCTATATGACAAGTGTTATGCTACGTCTCCATAAAAAAACGAAAATACCACGCTCCTGCAGGCGCTTCTGTTACTAATTTACCTCTAAACTGACACATGGTTGTATACAACGCATATAGGCACGAAATCTCAACAACGTCAATGACGTAATACGGGAAATCCCCTAACATAAAATGAAATGCATATCTGCTCATAACTTTTTAACAAAAAATTATTGGAAGAAACTGATTTGATTTTTAAAATCAGCGTATTTTTTTTCCATTTATTAAGATATTTTTAAAATCGACTTCAGTTCCCCTTTAAATCAACTAACTGTACGGTCGTGTGGTCGAATGGTTAACGCGACCGATACACATACCGCCTTTTATACAAAAAACGGTCCTGGTGATGAAACTTGGCTCGGTAAAAAAACAACAAAAAAAACATGAAACCCAAGTGTTATTTAATATCTTGTTGCTGTTTGTCCCGATTTCCTTAATTTGTAATTTTATAAATTTTGTTATGAAAAAGAAAATTTGATTCAGCAAAACCACAGTGAAAGAAAAACTAAACTAAATAATGTTAAAATGTCTTTAAATCTTCCTATGAATATGGGATTCGGTAATGTTTCGGTTATATTTTCTTGTACTTCGTTATTCTTGTATTTTTGCCAAGCCCATATCACTTATCCAGCAGCTCAGTCTTAGATAGAATTCCAGGTTTAATTAAAACAGGACTATCGTAATACAACGCTTTACAATCTGCCAGAAAATTAAATTTTCATGTAGGGTGACCGCTTACACGTATAACGAAGAAATTGAACGCACACATAATCAAATACATCAGATCAGATTGTTAAACGTGATATGACAAGATAAGTTTAGTTATTTTGGTCGGTCGGTTGTACGGCAAACTGTCGTTTGAGTGTAGTGGGAAATGCAAACTGTCTTATATGTAAACTGGGTTACAGGTATAGTAAGAGGTTTGATGAGGTATATATAAGCGCTGAATAGGATAGGATATTCATCTTTATTCTTTATAATTATCAACGAAAGTCATTAAGTGTAGTGTTATACGGCGGGTATAGGCAATCACTAGATTACCTCGTGCCCACCGTCGAGTTACCAGAGGCAGTAAGTCGTGTATGATTCTTCAGTTAATAGGATAAGATATGCTAGGATATTCATGTTTATATCCTCATGAATGAAAATACGCAAGGGGTGTTATCACACGGGCAATCGTCAGATTACCTCGCGTGCTCACCGCCGGGTTACCATAGGTATATCGCAGTGAGCTGTGTATAATTGAGACGTTACTTCTGTTTATGGGAGGAAATAGGATAGGGTATTTATGGTTTTACACGTGATAACGCCTTTTGCGTGATTAAAAAAACGCAAAAGGCGTATCACATTTTAAGATTAACTCGCGTCTACATATATGTATATGATGTTTTACGTGATGTTATACTAGAATATTACAAAATAATTTGGCTATTACCTGTAAATGTGATTTGTCTGAGCACTAAAATTTTTTCGAAACTAACATTTTAAAGTTCTTTTTTCTACATAATCGCTTTAAAAAGCGGCCATTAATTATGTCAGGTAGATATATGGGTGGATTGATTTATATGTTTTACCATGTTAAGTTTCTAACCCTAAATGGGCCGGTCCCTAATATCGCTTTTTGTACATAATTATGTATGTGAATCACTCGAGCTAACCAAGGAGATATCCTTTATTTACTACCTAACATTTCCCTGAGCTGTCTGCGAAAATGTAGGTAAAAGCCGGCGACTAACTTAATTGAAGAGTTTAAAAGAATAGGAAAAGTTTTAAACTTTCTAAAATATTTAATATTTTTGGAAAATGCCAGTCGAAAGGCGGTGTGCCCGAAACTAGCCGATGGCTAATATCGGTTGTGTGCAAGACATTTAACGAACGTCGCCTAACAAAATCTAAACTTAAAAAAACACCTAGCTTAGTCCACTTTACTTATCTTTCTAGTACCATGCGCTTATAAAACATTAAACTTTCATTAAAAATTAATTTTAACGAATATATAACTCTTTATTGGCATATAGATATCGGGGATGGATAAAATTTAGTTCTTCTGTCTTACCTGCATACACCAATAACAATATAGGATGCTTATGCTTATCTTCGTGGGCGGGACAACACAATATATCACGTACCTCTGTCGATTTACCGATCATTTGTGATATGTTGTATGATGTCCTTGCTAAATTATATGACCAGTCTCTCAATCCACTGCGTTTGGCGTCCGCCAGGCGCTGTTTACGAGGGCACAACCGACCAGTTTCGAGTCTGCAACCCTTTGATTGAAAGGCGATAAACCGACTAGGCTATTTGATTACTGGACTTAAAATATACGATAGAATATACATGTTTATCCCCGGGAAAACCAAGGGGGTTAACACACGGGCAATCATTATATTGCTTCGCGCCCACCGTCGGGTTACCGGAGCTATTGCAGTGTGATGTGTATGATGAATACGTTCCTTCAATTTGGTAGAACCCAATAATCCGCTGGGTTTCGGCAATAAAGCTGTATAATTACTATAAAATAGTAGAATATGCACAAAATTCGAAAAATACAGAAGTTATAACGATCACTATCGTTATAACGTTCATATAACAAACCATGTACGTGAAGGCCATTTTGCAAGGTGTTTACTCCATTTTCCATAGTTTCGCGCTATAGCCTAGCTCTCATATCTCTCTGCTTCTATTCCGTATATTATCAGATTTTCAAGCCTTATCTTTTTGATCTCTAAACCCAGTACAATAAATCACACAGCAATATGCAATGAATAAAATGACAGTGTTTAGTCACAATTGAAATAGTTGAGTATATGTCACAGAACCAATTGTTAGTTTTAACCAGTACAAGTTAACAACAGTACAATATAAGTTAATGCACAAAAAATACGTTAATGATTAAGTGGTCAGCTAAAAAGGAGCGTAGATTTAAAGTTACATAAGCCTTAACAATATTTTATTTATCACAATGACACGATTGTTAAGCTTTATTTAACACGGTATTTGTTTTGTTTTAAACTTAAAAGATTTAATATTTTCATACATATTAGACCACGCGCTAATGTTTTCGTTTAAATCACTAGCCCATTTTCCCTTTGGACCTATAATCGCCTTTCGTTTAGGTTTAACCGAAACGTGTAGGCTGTTTTAGTAGAAAGAGTACTAATCTTGTTTTTTTTCTGCTAGGCTATTGCTACATTCAAAGATAGATACTTACATGGTTTTCTACAAAGAATTAATTTTTAATTAGATCTAAGGGTATTTTATACGTTAAGTCTTCAGGCCATTAATTAAACCCATACAACCTACAGATTGCTTCACAGATAGCTTGCCTTCTTATATTGGAAATTTGATAAAATCTGAGACGCTCGCTCCAAGGATAACATTGAAAAGAAGGAAATTGGGAAAAAGAGAAACTGCTTACTTAAAGTAGGAAAAGTAATTATAACCCTGCCAACAATAATAATCTTTACCCTAGAACTAATATTAACTCTTACCCAAGCACTAACCTAAAATTAGTAATATGTCAGCACATTTGAGTGATTGTTTTGCCTAGAATGTATCCGTCAGCTTTTAGGGGCGCGGTAATAGGCAATAAGTATGGGAGTAACAGGAATACAGGATTATAAATTAATGGTTTTTAATTGTTTCTTTATGTACCAATTTTTCTTTAAATTTAATAGGTTCTGCGGCCCATTGAATTATTTAAAGTGAAAATGCGGCCCACTAAAATAAAATGTTGGACATCCCTGTCCTAAAGTTACGTTTTCGATGAGTGCAGTGAACAGGGTTTTACTAATAAATGTATTTTTCTGACGATAAGGTGGCGTATTTTGGTGTGAACAAATGTCTCTCTACGTATGGGATCAAGCTTAATAGTTACTAAATTAGTTTCACAGCAATTAGTTTAAAATACAAAACCAAGTATGCTCAGATTTCGATCTACAAACGTACCATAAGACTAGGTTACATGCCTTTGCGTAGGATAGTTTCGTTTAATAGGATAGCGGGTGTGTGTTTCTTACTATACAATGCCATGCATATGCTACAAAATCATGCATCCCATTCCAGAATTTTAAACCACTCTACCAATTTGCGGTAATAGAGTGACCACTTTAGCACTGGCGATTGCAATTAAGTTTATGTTTAAACTATTCCATAAATCACCTATTAGGTATACTGTTTTTTTTTTGTTTCCACGATGAAAACACGAAGCAGAACCTTTGTTAAAAATTTGGAAAACGGGAAAAAACGTAAAACGACAGTCGTTAAAATACGTCTAAAAACCAATCAATTATTAAGTTTCGGTATATTTAGACGTGGACGCTGAACCCACAAATTAAGATATTTTATATTCAAGTTTTATCCCCGTGAATGGGTGAACGAAAGGGGTGCGTTATCACAGTTCATATCACCTCGCGTCGGGTTAACGGAGCTATTGTAGTGTGTTGTGTATGATTGACTCGCTCTTTCAGTTTTAGTAGAACCCAACAATCCACTAGATTCAGGTGATGTCCGCTAAGTGCCTTGCCTAAGAAAACAACCTAAAAGTCACCGACTGGTTTCGAAACATTTCCCATTAATAATTTTTCGATATTTTTTAGCTGCGTGTTAAAGGGTTAGGCTACAGTTTAAATTTTCCTGCATTACTTTGGCAATGTGGATCTCGACAACGGAAACTGCGGACAACAACACGACGGAATCAATTCCAATTCAACTTTACGCGGAAACAGCGGAGTGGATTTTGGTTGAAGTTTTGTCGGTGTTTTTCACTGCCGCTTCTCTGTACCTTCTTGCAATGTGTTTTGTTTACGAAGTAAAATCAAGACATTCTGGCGGGGAAGCAAAAACGGCGGAAAAATATCTACCATATCTACTCGGCATGACAATATTCCTAAACTTTGTCGGATTCCTAATAATTCAACTTCCAATGTTAATAACGATGGGCGACGGACGGATAATTTGTAACATTTACCGCATTGCAGCGACCTGGTGTTATAATTTAGGCCTCGCGACGGTGTATTTACTGCTTTGGGTGCGAATACGGGTGCTGTACTCACACAGGATTTTACGGAATTTACAGAGTAAGACGGTAGTTGTTCTGAATTACATTGTTCTGCTGTTAGTGCTTGCGACTGCTGTTCAGCACAGCGTTCTATTCTCTATTGCCAGCAATGCACGCTTCACCCGGGCTAAAATGTGCGCTAACTTTTTCGTCTCCACTGACATCCTTACAAATATCGTGTTCGTCTCGATTAGAAGCGCGTTTATTGTCATTGTCCTTGGCGCCCTGCTTGTATACCCATTATTGCGTCATAAAAACGTAATCAGCGCGCAAACAGCTCGAAGCGTGAGGTCACTTTCCCGAAGGGTTGTCTTCACAACCTGCATGTCCATTTTAACGTACATAATAGCACCAGTTATCGTTTTCAGTATTCGTCACAAAAACATCGTCGTACCGAATTTCATCTACAACATAATGTTACTCGCAAAAGTGGTCATCGTAATATGTTCCTTCACGAATTGGAAAGTCAGACTTTTTCCCCTCTGCGCGTCGCCGGAAGGTGGCGATAGAGGTAGCGGAAGATCGTTACCGGCGGGGAGTGATATTCAAAATGGAATCGGAATTGCGACGGTGTCGCACGGCGTTGTAAACGACGCCTACCAATTCACGCATCTTTGAATCAAGTCGTTCCGCAGAAATAGTAACGTTTTTTGCGCCAATTCTAAAACATCGTGCAATTCCTTGGAAAAAAGTTTTTCCCTCGTCATTTGTTTACAACGGTTCCTATAACTTTGTTCGTTTTGCTGTCTCGTAAACTGTGTGATTTTTTTCATGCTTTACTGTACTGACATATGCGTTAACGAATATTAATTAAATGGTAAACAAATGAACTAAATGCTTTGGCAATATCATTAAATTGTTTATTTTTTTGTATTTGTCCGGCCAGTTGGTCTGGTGGTTTAGTGCGGCGCCTGTCAGACAAAAGGTTGCAGGTGCGAAACTGGTCGCTAGCTAGTGGGTTGTGTCTTTGGGCAATGCACTTAACGGACATATCCTGTACACAGCGGATTAATGGGTTCTACCAAATTGAAGAAACGTGTGAATTATGCACAACACACCGAAACAGCTCCGGTAACCCGACGGTGGACGCGAGATAATATGACGATTGCTCGTGTGTTAACTTCCTTGGTTTTCCCATTCACAGGGATAAACATGGATATCCTATCCTAATCAGCCAGTTTCGATGTTATCACCTTCCGTCTCAACGAACAGCTCGTTGTCTTTTTCCACATATATTGTTACTACACAGTTCATATCACCTCGCGTCGGGTTAACGGAGCTATTGCAGTGTGTTGTGTATGATTGAACCGCTCTTTTCAGTTTTAGTCCACTAGGTTCGGTTATGATTGTGCAGGAAAAAAACATTATAGCCACCGATTGGTTTCGAAATATTTCCCATTAATGATTTTTTGATATTTTTTAGCGGCGTGCTAAAGGGTTAGGCTACAGTTTTACATTTTCCTGCATTACTTTGGCAATGTGGATCTCGACAACTGAAACTGCGGACAACTACACGACGGAATCAATTCCAATTCAACTTTACGCGGAAACAACGAAATGGATTTTGGTTGAAGTTTTGTCGGTGTTTTTCACTGCCGCTTCTCTGTACCTTCTTGCAATGTGTTTTGTTTACGAAATAAAATCAAGACATTCTGGCAGGGAAGCAAAATCGGCGGGAACGGCGGAAAAATATCTACCATATCTACTCGGCATGACAATATTCCTAAACTTTGTCGGATTCCTAATAATTCAGCTCCCAATGTTAATAACGATGGGCGACGGACGGATAATTTGTAACATTTACCGCATTGCAGCGATCTGGTGTTATAATTTAGGCCTCGCGACGGTGTATTTACTGCTTTGGATGCGAATACGGGTGCTGTACTCACACAGGATTTTACGGAATTTACAGAGTAAGACGGTAGTAATTCTCAATTACATTGTTTTACTTTTAGTGCTTGCGACTGCTGTTCAGCACAGCGTTCTATTCTCTATTGCCAGCAATGCACGCTTCACCCGGGCTAAAATGTGCGTTAACGTTTTCATCTCCACTGACATCCTTACAAGTATTGTATTTGTCTCGATTTCAAGCGCGTTTAGTGTCATTGTCCTTGGCGCCCTGCTTGTATACCCATTGTTACGTCATAAAAACGTAATCAGCGCGCAAACAGCTAAAAGCGTGAGGTCACTATCCCGAAGGGTTGTGTTTACAACCTGCATGTCCATTTTAACGTACATAATAGCACCAGTTATCGTTTTCAGTATTCGTCACAAAAACATCGTCGTACCGAATTTCATCTACAACATAATGTTACTCGCAAAAGTGGTCATTGTAATATGCTCCTTCACGAATTGGAAAGTCAGACTTTTTCCCCTCTGCGCGTCGCCGGAAGGTGGCGATAGAGGTAGCGGAAGATCGTTGCCGGCTGGGAGTGAAATTCAAAAAGGAAACGGAATTACGACTGTCTCGCACGGCGTTGTAAATGACGCTTACGAATTCACGCATCTTTGACTTAAGCCGTTCCGCAGAAATAGTAACGTTTTTTGCGGCAATTCTAAAACACCGTGCAATTCCTTGGAAAAAGTTTTTCCCTCGTCATTTGTTCACAACGGTTCCTATAACTTTGTTCGTTTTGCTGTCTCGTAAACTGTGTGATTTTTTTCATGCTTTACTGTACTGACATATGCGTTAACGAATATTAATTAAATGGTAAACAAATGAACTAAATGCTTTGGCAATATTATTAAATTGTTTATTTTTTTGTATTTGTCCGGCCAGTTGGTCTGGTGGTTTAGTGCGGCGCCTTTCAGACAAAAGGTTGCAGGTGCGAAACTGGTCGCTAGCTAGTGGGTTGTGTCTTTGGGCAGGGCACTTAGCGGGCATATCCTGAACACATCGGATTAATGGTTTCTACCAAATTGTAGAAACGTGTGAATTATACACAACACACCAAAACAGCTCCGGTAACCCGACGGTGGACGCGAGCATAATCTGACGATTGCTCGTGTGTTAACTTCCTTGGTTTTCCCATTCACGGGGATAAACATAGATATCCTATCCTAATCAGCCAGTTTCGATGTTATCACCTTCCGTCTCAACGAACAGCTCGTTGTCTTTTTCCACATATATTGTTACTACACAGTTCATATCACCTCGCGTCGGGTTAACGGAGCTATTGCAATGTGTTGTGTATTATTGAACCGTTCCTTCAGTTTTAGTTCACTAGGTTCGGTTATGCTTGTGCTTTGCCTGAGGAAAAAAAACGTTATAGCCACCGATTGGTTTCGAAATATTTCCCATTAATGAGTTGTCGATCTTTTTTAGCGGCGTGCTAAAGGGTTAGGCTACAGTTTAAATTTTCCTGCATTACTTTGGCAATGTGGATCTCGACAACGGAAACTGCGGACAACTACACGACGGAATCAATTCCAATCCAACTCTACGCGGAAACAGTGGAATGGGTTTTGATTGAAGTTTTGTCGGTGGTTTTCACTGCCGCTTCTCTGTACCTTCTTGCAATGTGTTTTGTTTACGAAGTAAAATCAAGACATTCTGGCGGGGAAGCAAAAACGGCGGGAACGGCGGAAAAATATCTACCATATCTACTCGGCATGACAATATTCCTAAATTTTGTCGGATTCCTAATAATTCAACTTCCAATGTTAATAACGATGGGCGACAGACGGATGATTTGTAACATTTACCGCATTGCAGCGACCTGGTGTTATAATTTAGGCCTCGCGACGGTGTATTTACTACTTTGGATGCGAATACGGGTGCTGTATTCACACAGGATTTTACGGAATTTACAGAGTAAGACGGTAGTAATTCTCAACTACATTGTTTTGCTGTTAGTGCTCGCAACTGCTGTTCAGCACAGCGTTCTCTTCTCTATTGCCAGCAATGCACGCTTCACCCGGGCTAAAATGTGCGCTCACTTTTTCATCTTCACTGACATCCTTACAAGTATCGTATTTGTCTCGATTTCAAGCGCGTTTAGTGTCATTGTCCTTGGCGCCCTGCTTGTATACCCATTATTGCGTCATAAAAACGTAATCAGCGCGCAAACAGCTAAAAGCGTGAGGTCACTTTCACGAAGGGTTGTCTTCACAACCTGTATGTCCATTTTAACGTACATAATAGCACCAGTTATCGTTTTCAGTATTCGTCACAAAAACATCGTCGTACCGAATTTCATCTACAACATAATGTTACTCGCAAAAGTGGTCATTGTGATATGTTCCTTCACGAATTGGAAAGTCAGACTTTTTCCCCTCTGCGCGTCGCCGGAAGGTGGCGATAGAGGTAGCGGAAGATCGTTACCGGCGGGGACTGATATTCAAAAAGAAAACGGAATTACAACGGTGTCGCACGGCGTTGTAAATGACGCTTACGATTCCACGAATCTTTGAATCAAGTCGTTCCGCAGAAATAGTAACGTTTTTTGCGGCAATTCTGAAACATCGAGCAATTCCTTGGAAAAAGTTTTTCCCTCGTCATTTGTTTACAACGGTTCCTATAACTTTGTTCGTTTTGCTGTCTCGTAAACTGTGTGATTTTTTTCATGCTTTACTGTACTGACATATGCGTTAACGAATATTAATTAAATGGAAAAAAATGAACTAAATGCTTTGGCAATATCATTAAATTGTATATTTTTTTGTATTTTTCCGGCCGGTTGGTCTGGTGGTTTAGTGCGCCACCTTTCATACGAAAGGTTGCAGGAACGAAACTGGTCGCTACCTAGTCGGTTGTGTTCTTGGGTAAGCCGCTTAGCGGAGCTATTGTAGTGTGTTGTATATAGGCCCGGCCATTATCTGCACAATTAGGGGAACAGTCGTTACCCCAAATTTAGTTGTTAAGGTATGAAACTTGATATAATTGTTCGAACGGTTAGCTTAGTGGGTTAGTACGTGGCGTTTAAAGAGGTTGCAGGTTCGAAAACTGGTCGAGACGGTCGTGTAGCGGCTGCTTATTCATATATATAATAATTTATTTTCATTTATAATAACTTGGTGAACTTCACAAGGTAGACGGGAAGCGGTTTTACTTTATTATTGATATTTGACTCCGATAAGCGCAACGGTACAATTAAAGTTATGCATAAGCATAACCGGCTACGTAGTTTTATAAATGGGGACGGGCTGTAGGGTACGTTAAGCGTATACCCGCCCTGGAGGCCACAAGAGCCTAGGCTATACAGACTGTGGATTTGGAAACACAGTGCTGTATAAGCCTAGACATCTCTGTCTGTGTCTATCTGATGAAATGAAGTCTTTTATATGCGATTTTGCAACCGAGGGAAAAAAGCGATGCAGAATATCTAAAAGACGCACTATAGATGATGTTTGCGCTTTATACAATAGATTATCTCCGCACGTTGAATTTAGAAGTTTCCTCGGTCGCGTTGATTGCATCGTGAATTTATACAACTGTTCGTCATTTAGAGATTCCTTTGTTCCTTGTAGTTTTCTTGGAACAATGTCGCCAACAGCCAATTATGTCGGTACGACAGTCGTGACCCTGAGTGAACATTGACTAAACTCAGTGGATTAATGGGTTTCACCAAAAACAATACAATTGTTCTGGTAAACCGACGGTGACCACGAGGTTATAACCCATATGAACGCCTTTTGCGTTTTCCATTTAAAAAAAACATTACTAACGCATTTTTCAATAAGCGACACAGCCATTCAGTAATTCGGTATATTTATGGGTGTTGCAATTATGTTCATTCAAAAAAAGATAACAACAACTTTTTCTCGATCTGAATATCACCGGCAGGTGGCGATAGATATGCCGCAAAAGTTCTCACACTCTACTTTTTAAAGAGAGAAATGTAACTCGTCTTGTTTACGGTTAAACCGACCAATCTTTAGGCCTTAGTGCGTCGCCTTTCATCTGAAAGTATTTAGGATCGAAACTGGTCAGTTGTGTCCTATGGAAAACCGATCAACCATTTAGTGCGTAAGATTCTACCCGGAAAATCTTCGGATCGTAACTGGTCAGCTGCAGTCAAACGACCACAGCAAAATGGAAGGAATGGCTTGGTGAACGATGGTGGGAATGCAATATCGGTATGTTTCGATGGTTTCAATGGTTTTATTACTTCCCTTTCTTTTATTTAGGGAATTTCCGCAAAGTGCATTTCCACGGACACAACTATGTTGGGACTAATGTTTCGAAGCTATATTAATAAGTCAACTATTAAATTATATTTGTATAATGAATATGTGATTAATATTTGGTGTACCGGAAAATTTTAAATTTTATTTGGTCAATGTTAGCACCCCTTGTTAGGTCAATGTTAGCTTTTCCCATCTATGGTGATAAACATGAATATCCCACCAAAACATATCCTGCCTCTTTACCCCCAGCCAAAAGAGACCTCCATCACGATACCACGAAGCTTAGAACCAGCCACCGATTCCATCACCGCAGCCATCCATTCAACACGATTGAACGACTCGTGGATGTCCGATTCCTCCAACTCTATGAATGGAAGCACTGAGAGCGTGGTATGTTGCTTTGTCTCGTTGTAATATTTATTCATCTCGTTGTAATATTTATTCTCGTTATTTATTAATCAGTTGTTTCACGCTGCAACATGATATTTTATTGTCCGTGTTCCAAAAATCCCTTAAAAATATGTTGTTTTTTTGTCAAATGTTGAATTAGCTACTCTTACCGCCCATTTTGGTAGTTTATAAATATGCTCCAGGAATTTTACAGATGTTTTTTTTAACTACGCAGTTTAAATGACTTTCGAATAAGATCTTTAACACAAATGTCCATGTAGCACCGTTATGCACTGCCATTTTTTCCAGCTGTGCTTACTGTTAAAACTGATCCATTCTAACTTTTATTTTGGAACGATTATTAACTACACATAACTTTTCATGTTTAATTGTTTTATTTTAACGAGAATTGCATACAATAGCTCTATTGATTGATTTGTTTCTCATAAATGTTCTTCTACTTATTAAACAAGATTTAAAAATTTAAAAACTAAAAAATTCAATTTTATTGACGTTCTAAGAACTTGCGTTAACTTACGATTCCAGAATATTTCAAGCAACTCGAGCAAAGACAAATCATTAGTGAACACTGAGAACGATGAAAAAATTATCGCCGAAATATCCGAGACATTCTGCCCCGAAACAGCGTACCACGCATACGTGCCATTCACTAGATTGATGGGGGGCTTCCATATGGAGCGGATATTGAACCCCAACCATGATGTGATATGGAAACTCAGCTCCAAGTTTGAGAATCGGCTTGCTGAGCATGGGGGTGTGGGGGACAAGGTAGTTGGGGGTGGGATGCATGGGGTGGTTTGGTCACATGTTGGACCATTAGCCAAAGGGTCATTGGATTGAAACCCAATGCTGAGTATTCTAGCAGTTAAATGAAACATTCAAATAGCTTCTGGCTTAATTTGGCTTTGGTTTGATGGAACAGGTTATTATATCCATCTTTGGACCCTGTAGTTACCCAATTTTTGTGGTTTGTTATATATTTTATGACTGTTGAATAGTTTTAGAGAACCCATTAATCTGCTGGGTTCAGGCAATGTCCGTAAAGTGCCTTGCCCAAGGACACAACCAACTAGCTAGCAACCAGTTTCGAACCCATGAACTAAGCAACCCACCCAGGCTCACCCATGTCCCCCCAATACCAC
>CH002327.1:330307-341917 GCA_000149265.1 Ciona savignyi
TGACAACCTATATTTGTCAATTTTACAACAAAGTGATGAATTGACAAACGTAGGCAATGGTGCGAAACTGGTCGCTAGCTAGTCAGTTGTGTCCTTGAGCAAGGCAATTTACGGACATTGCCTGAACCCAGCGGATTATTGGGTTCTACCAAATTTAAGGAACATGTGAATCATACACAACACATTGCAATAGCTCCGGTAACCCGACGGTGGGCGCGGGGTGATCTGACGATTGCCCGTGTGTTAACGCTCTATGTTTTCCCATTCTCATGGATAAACCTGAATATCCTATCCAATCCTAATTTAATGATTATGAAAGCAGACATATAAACAGTCTTAGGTATGGTTGGTGCATGCGTTATATATATGAAGGAAAGTCGAGAGCATTTAACATTACCTGTACATGCAGTAATTATTGAGGTCCTTGTAATAAGCTTCCATCACGTCATCATACGGATCAATTAAATTTGGTTTTCCTTTCATCAAGTCTTCGTTCCACACTTCATCACACGATGGCGGTAAAGAGGAACTGATACATTCTGCGATACCTGTGTGTGTGGCGGAATTATGTGTTTTTTGGTTGAAAAATTAAAAATAAAAATCCGGTGAAAAATTTTACATAAAAAAAACAGTTAAGAGATTTCAAATCGATTAACTAAAACACTAAACACAACTACAGAAGAATGGTGCCCATTCCCCAATCAAGATTCAACAGAAAATGATTCGAAATTATATTTTAGATTCCAGCAATTCGAAATTAAGTGCTCATAGTGAAACAAAATGAGTTTTATTTATATAATTTCAATTAAAAATTAGAAAAAAGTGGTAATTTATTTTTACTTAAAGTAGTGATGATTATATTAAAAATTAAATCATTTCATCAAACAGGCATACAATTATTTTCTTCTTTAAATTAGTATAAAAAAAATTAGGGCGTTATTAAACATAACTGATACATGCATGACATAGACATCTATTCCCTAATAATATAATATACAGTTTTAAACATACATTCTTATATTAGAACCATTTCCTTAGCATTGTTCTAAATGCATTGTGGATTGAAATTTTGTTAGTGATTTCTACACTTTTTAAGTGGTTTTTTATGCTTTGAAAATTTAAGTGGTTTTTTTATACTTTGGCGTGCAACGGTGATGTTATCATTTGTGTAATTTTTACATAAATAGACCATAAATTACATAAATAGATTTACCAGCTTTACTACTGGGCTAAGTTTCGAACCCACGATGGGCTCGTTACTAAGTAGTTTTTTTTTATTTTTAAAAATGATATAGAATTTTTCACAAACCCCCTAAATTGATTTTTTACAAATTTGTTTTTATATTTTTTTTAAGTAGAAGTGTCTTAATTTGTCTGTAATTGTCCATAAAAAAACTGGTACTAAGCGATTGTCTTTTCTCTAACATTGATATCTCAACACTCAGTATTAGGTTCAAAAATAAAAAAAGTGTAAAAATATAACAGTACGACTGTACGAGGTATAACATATAAGTGCAAAATAAAACAGTGTAAAAATATAACGGTATAAGGTATAACATGTAAGTGCAAAATAAAACAGTGTAAAAATATAACGGTATAAGGTATAACATGTAAGTGCAAAATAAAACAGTGTAAAAATATAACGGTATAAGGTATAACATATAAGTGCAAAATAAAACAGTGTGAAAATATAACTTTATGAAATATAACATGTAAGTGTAAAATAAAGTATGATGGTCCTAAGATAAATCCACGACATACCAGTATCATGAGGTGGTATTATCTGAGCTCCGTTATCCCAATAAACCTTGTAACCGTTGTCTTGTTTGGGGTTGTGTGAAGCAGTCACCATGATCCCAGCACAAGTCTTGTACCGCAGTACTCCGTATGGCTAGGGAAACGTGGGATTTATAAGAAAAAAATAAGAAAAAAAGTTTTTAGTACTTCATATGGCTGGGGAATGTAGGATTTATAATAATAAAAAAAAGAAAAAAGTTTCAATGATACATAGACTCAAGCGTTTAAAATTGGATAGGATAGGATATTTATGTTTATCCCTGTGGATGGAAAAACCAAGGGGGTTAACACACAGCCAATGGTCAGATTACCTCGCGCCCACAGTCGGGTTACCGGAGCTATTGCAGTGTGTTGTATATGATAGACACGTTCCTTCAATTTGGTAGAACCCATTTATCCGCTGGGTTAAGGCAATGTCAGTTAAGTGCCTTGCCCAAGGACACAACCTACTATTTAGCGACCAGTTTCGCACCTGCAACCTTTCGATTGAAAGGCGACGCACTTAACCGCCAGTTTAACCGACCGGACAATTTTGTTAAGTGTCTTGCCCGAGCACACAAACTGCAAAAAGCAACCAAGCTCAAGATTGAACCCAGAACCACGTATTGACTAATAATCAACAAAAAGAAGAGAAAAAGACAAAAAAAAACAATTAAAACACAATATTACGCACCACAAATGGTGTCGGAACGATCTTGGAGTATAAGTAAACTTTAACTCCTTGTAAACCAAATACATTGGCAGCTAACCGCGCGAACCTGTAAATAGAAAAATCAATTATTGACTTGTATGCAAATTATGGATAAAATTTTAGAATTGAAGTAAATAAATCTAAAGTTGTAACTTTTACTGCCAAATTACATTTAATATTTTACATATGGTAAGTAGTGACCAATGTACTTAATATTTGCTTTTAAACTGTTTTTTTGCAAAAACCGTGTAGGACCTTTTTTATTAGCCTGTTGTAATAAAATACCAAATTTATTAACTGTTTCCTGAGATGTGCTTATTAACTATGCAAGTGGATCCATTAGTCAAGCTTAAATGGACCATTTTACAACAGGTTTCTTAATGTCCTAAAACACCAGGATGTAATGCTCATAATATGAATAATAATAAGCGATAGTGCCAAGAAAGAAAAATACGAAATGGAGATATTCGTTCTGTGTTTTTATGTTTTTTACTGTGTAACTACTTTCACCAGACCAAGTTTTAACTCTTTCCCTCCAACTCGCCATATATGGCGAGTTGGTGAGAAAACATGGTATCCCGTCTGTCCATAAATGGATACAAATCTAAAAAACGATTTCTTCGCAATGCGTAATGGTAGAGACCTCAGCTATGGCTCATTCGATCAAGGAAACCCTATATTTTATTCTCTGTGATTATCGTGGAGAAATATTAAAAATGCGAGGAGTGATAGCCTTTCTTTTTCAAGGCTTCGCCTCTTATTTCTATCGATTTTACACGAATTTACACGTGACTAACTCAGCCAATAGGAGTCGTGTTAACTTGCAGAGAAGCTCTTTTTGTCAAGCAAGTCTTTCTTTACATTCTCTGTGAATTTCGTGCCGTTGAGATAAAAAGGAGAGCGTTGGTGACGTTTTCGCAGCATGCGGTTATGCTTCGTGTTCACCAAAGCATGAATCCAGCTGGGCCTGCTGAGCGCACGATAAAGAAAAAGGCGGCGAGACTAGCTAGTTCGGTGTGCCCTGCTTTGAAGAATATTGGATATAGTATTTGCGTTTGTTTGGTTTTGTATGCCCTTTTTACACTTCCTTCACTGTTCTTTTTTATACTTTTTACTATTTTAGTTCTACAAAACTAAAAACTTCAATGCGTTTTGGTTCAAGTTTTCATAATATAGTCAGAAAAAAGGGAAATTTCAATTACAAATAGTAAAAAAACTACTGAAGATAGAAATACAGTTCGAATTTTCCTGAGTACAAAAACTATTAGACAATCTACATTCCAATTTTCATCTCATTTGGGCATTCCAATAATAAGTGAGTATTTCGTTTGTCAGTGCACCTCAAATTTTTCAAAGTCGAGCAGAATTTTCTTTGCATAAAAAGTGGTGTTCACTAAAGTTTACATAATATATTCTTTATTAGAGGTAGATTTTAGATGTGCAGCTTGTTTAAAAGAGGGATAAATTATCTTTCCAACCATACTAAATATTAAATCATAGCATAAACTTTAGAAAAACTGTGCTAATTTGAAAATGACTAAAAATTGTAAAAAACACTGCGGGACAGCATGTTTGAATTAATGCATTTGGCCGGGAGTGAAAGAGTTAAACCCACAATGGGTTTGTTACGAAGTTGTTTTTTTATGGAAATCAACATATAAATCGAAAATTTTAATCAGTTAACCACCTGAAAGTTGTTTCACACCATTTGGAAATCGAGAAAAATAGACTTAATAATCAGCTATTCCGCAAGGGTGCAAAGTACCAGGGATAATCACTATGTGTTGACTGCAGTATTAAACAATGGTCTTTAACATATTAAAGATTGCCAATGTCCATGACATTTCTGTATTAAACTGAGAAGCTAGAATATTGAAGTAATTCTGACCTGGTGCTGTTGTGTCTTGAATCAAACCCGATTATTACTCCCTTGCTTTTTAAATCATCTCCAAATTGCTGGAAAAGGTACTTGCAAAACCCCTGTGAGAATAAAAGAAAACGATAAAAACGATGTAAAACCCCAAGGGAAAAAGTAAGAAAGATTATTGGTTAATATATTAGAACGTTTTTTTATGTTTATTCTGTGAATGGGAGAACTCAATGGATGTTATCACACAGACAATCGTCTCATTACCTCGCAAATACGTAAGGAAGCATATTGGTGATCCAGATCACCTTGCGCACACTGTCGGGTTACCTGGGCTATTCCAATGTGTTGTGTATGATCAAGTTGTTCCTTTAATTTTAATAGAAACCATCAGACTATGATTTTAAGGCTCAGGCAATATCCAATATCCGTTAAGTGCACTAAGCCACCAAGTTTTTTTTTTTAATTTTTGAATTAATATCCACATTGACACAGGGGCACATAAAATTCCAATTCTGCAGTAAAAATAGCTAAACAAAATTTCTGTATTATTGGCAATTATGCAGTCATGATTATACCGCTATCATATAACGAATGCTCCACTGGTGTATGTCCTATAATTAATATTTGATATTGAAACTGGAAGTATTTAATAAATCTTCTGATTGTGCTGTGTTTATTACTCATCATAATTTTAGTGATTAGGAAAATGTGAGCTTTGCTTTGGCCCTTTTTCTCAGAAGTTTTACGTAAAAGTCAAAATTAGAATATTTAAAACCTTAAAATTTAATTAAGAAAAAGTTCAAAATTGGATTATGTTAAAGTCAAAATTGAAATACATAAAACTCAAAATTGAAATACATAAAAGTCAAAATTGAAATGTGCAAAAGTCCAAATTGAAATATGTAAAAGTCAAAAGTGAAATACATAAAACTCAATATTGAAATACATAAAAGTCAAAATTAAAATATGTAAAAGTCAAAATTAAAATATGTAAAAGTCAAAATTGGAATAATTAAAGTGTCAAAATTTGAAATATGCAAAACTGCACCTGGCAATATTTACTGATAAATTTCAACAATATATATGCGTTTATTGTGCATAGTTACATGGCGGCTTACCTGTGTAGTTTGGATGATTGTCAGATCATTCATACGGGAATTCCCCGCCCCCATTTCCGCACGTAGACCTGGGAATATTTATTATCGGTTATCGTCAAAATGTATTACCATCTATTTAAGTAAGTACAATTATAATGTATATGTCATTTAAAACATAAATGTATCCTGACAAAAATGACGTCGTCCTTAATTTAACTTAATTTCATTTATTCAACTTTCTAGTTACACAGTAACACCCCAAATAATTAGTAGACTCCATAATACATGTTAATTGCTTAAAAATAATCCCACTGTGGCCTACTTAAAAAATACCATCTCCAGCCCGACTGTCCATACTAGTTTAGTTTTAGTTTTTTCATTTTTTGTCCCAGTATTAAAACAGATGGTAAACAAATCAAATCACAACACAGGAACAGGAAAAGACGACAACACGAACAGTCGTTAAAACGCGTCATTTAAATAAAAAGGATTTCATTTAAAAAATATATAGGACTTAATATATATTACTTGTTATATACCCACCTAAGTTAATACTGTTACTTTGTCATTATTTTAATCCAAAATATGTTTTTACCTGCTGTTCCAAATTCCATCCGTTTTAAAAGAATTTTTTTCAAATCATCGAATTTTCCTGCTTCACTTAATTTCTTGATTTCATTCTTTGTTTTTTCATTCTAGGAAATATGTTGTATTTAATTTTGCAAACTTGAAATTTATTTTATTAAACACTGACAGTCGTTATAAAAGAAGTATTTTCCAAAGTACTTTGCACCCGGTACATGTAAATACTACAGGATCGCTTGGATAACTTGGAGTGCTTGGATAGTTAGTTCTTGGGGTGGGATTAGTGTTTGGGAGAGGGTTAGAATTACTTTCAATGGCAATCTAAATGCTCCAAGCGATCCAAGCGATCCTGTAGTATTTAGAGGCACCCCCCCGTATGGAAAGTACGTCAATTTTCGCCGAGATCTCGAGTGTGCACGCACCTAATATTTAAGTGTGCAGTGTGCAAACGTCTAAAAATGCACACTTCAAGTGTGCACACAATCTCCTTTTCATAACTGTTTTACCAAAATCTTAAAAAACATATTATTCTATCCTCAATCTTTCGTGTCCGTCAGCTAACATATCTATCTACATAACTAAAAATGTACGGAAAGTAAATTACCCGAGGTCCAGAGGTAGGTTTACATGTTAATTGGAAATTATACGATGTTTATACTGCCAGCTCGCGAGCGTGTGTGAAATTACCCAAGTGTGCAAAAGACGCAGGGAAAAAAAAACTCGAGTGTGCCCCTTTGCACCCATTTAGTGCAAATAGGGGAGTTCTTTTCCGAATCAATTTGAATTTCGAACCGCTCTTAGACTTAAAGCGTTAAAATATATTTTTCGGGTTAACATTTTTTGCTTAATGCAATTTGCCTACTTATCCATTTGCAGCAAAACAATACCTTATCCCATTCCAGCCATGTAGATATTGCTTGATCCAAGACTTCATTTCCCGACATTTTCACCAGCAACTTTGTAAAACATCCAGAATATTAGAAGTCGTTGTAAGAGCTTACGGGGCTTTTATAGTTTGAGACACAGGTGTACCACGTAAGATAGGAGGCTGTACTACACGTATTTACCTCCAGCATATTTTATGAAATGCATTTTTTTTCAACCGTGTCGGATTTATTCACGCGTGTCCATGGAAAATTAAAATAGAGTTATCACACGGGCAATCGTTAGAATAGCTTGTGTACACCGTCTGGTTATCGGAACTATGACAGTGTGTTGTATATGGTTAAGATTTTTCTTAGTTTTAGTACAAACCATTAATCCACTGGGTGCAGACGATGTCCGCTATGTCCCGTTCGCAAGGACACAACCGACTACGCAATCAAACAAATTTTCGCGTAGCATACTGTACGTATTCCAGAGGTTACCTGACGATTGCATTAATGGGATAGCTTTTTTCAATTTCACATTTACAGGAATAAATCATGATTATCTCATCCTATTCTATCACACACGCGACAAATTTAGTATGCTTCGACTCGCTGATACCCAAAACGCAATCTTTATGCTGAAGGCATTGATTGTAGCATTTCGTATAGTATATATTTGTTTTAATTTATGTCTAAAATATTTTGTGTTTTAACGTCGTTTTTTTGCGTTTCAAGTTTACCGACTCTCACGTTTTATTACTTTGTACGTAATTATCACCTTGTACGGGCCTTTTGTATTTTTGCCGTTTAAATCATTAACATATTTTTTTCACCCAATTCCCACAGTTAGTCAAACGTGCAGATGTGAAACGTCTCGCACGTAACCTTTTCGCACCTTGTAAATTCCCTATATATTCTGGAAATTTAAATAACCTACCTCAACCTAAGTAACCTGCGCCAGACTATATAATTCGCATTTAGAATAAGTAACCTGCATCACAAGTATTTAAAGACGTAAAATACAATTAGGCCTATACTAAACAAGGAATCAGATTTTGGAATTGAGAAGAGATTAAGCAACGAAGAAATATTGGTCACTATAATTATTAGTGTGCGTTCTGTGGAGAATAGACTTTCCGCTGCGCAGCTCGCGAGAGACCGTTAGGCAGTCAGCCTAAACAAGCTCAGCTAACGCCTCGGTCAGTAAACTACAAAGCAAGCGCGAGCCCATATTGGTGACCCCGACGTGATAATGGACACGCACCTTCCCGAAACGAACAATTTCCGACGTCAACTTCAACTAGAAGTTTCAAGTACATTGGCAACGACGAGTGGTCCAACGCAAGTTATTATGGGTCCCATTTGAAAAAATGGGACATATATTGTTTTTGTCCGTTTTTTTTTTCGTTTTTTTTTCGTTTTTTTTCGTCAAACGCTTGACAGGCATGGCTTGTGGCTCCGACATCTACCAGAAGGGAAAATGGAATCGCAATGAAACTTAGTCATTTATTAGACCACATGGTCTAGATATGCAGAAACCAAAATTTTGGGTAATATACCTAGAGGAATTCCCCTGGGAGGTGAAAAACCAAAACGGTATTTTTTTCAAAAAATTTAGCTTTTTTGGGCATAGCGCATGAACGGCTGCTCCAATTTTGATCAAATTTGGTAAAATAGTAGTGTGTTAGCCACTGCGTTACCAATTAGAAGAAACAAAATATTTACCTAGGAATACCCTAAAAATAAAGATATGTTTCTAAATCAAGATTGTGACAGGCATGGATTGTGGCTCCGACATCTAACAGAAAGGATAATGGAATCCCAATGAAACTTTGTCATTTGTTAGACCACATGGTCTAGATATGCACAAACTAAAATTTTGGGTAATAAATCCAGGGGAATTCCCTTGATACGTTCAAAACCTAACACGGTATTTTTTTCTAATTTTTTAGCTTTTTCGGGCATAGCGCTTGAACGGCTGCTCCAATTTTAATCAGATTTGTTGAAATGTAAGTAATTAGTCACTTATTTAACGCCTAAAGAAAATAAAAAACATCCCTTGGGAAATACCCCCAAAAAATAGGATTTTGTTCTCAAAGCAGGATTGTGACAATCATGCCATTTCACCCCGACATTTACCAAAAGGAGTAATGGAATCGCAAATAAATTTGACATTTGTTAGACAACATGGTCTAGATATGCAGAAATCAAAATTGTGGGTGATAAATTTAGGGAAATTCCCCTGAGACCTTAAAAATCAAAACGGTATTTTTTCTAAAAAAATAGCTTTTTACGGGATAGCGCTTGAACAGATTCTCCAATTTTAATCAGATTTGGTAGAATGGAAGTGCATTAGTCACTGATTTAAAACTTAAAACAAAAACAAAAAAGATTACCTAATGTAATACCCTAAATAATAAGATTTTTTCCTCAAATCATGATAGCAACAAGAATGGCATGGCGCCACGACATCTACCAGAAAGAGTAATGGAATCGCAATAAAAATTTGACATTTGTAAGGAAACATGGTTTAGATATGCCGAAACTATAATGTTGGGTAATAAATCTAGGGGAATTCCCCTGAGACGTTAAAAAGCAAAACGTTTTTTTCTAATAAATTATCTTTTTGGGGCATAGCGCTTGAACGGCTGCCCTAATTTTGATCAGATTTGGTGAAATGTTAGACCATTAAACACTCTGAGTCAATTAACTAAAACAAAGAAAACATTTACTTAGGGTAATTCCCTTAAAAACGAAAATATGTTCTTGAATTATGATTCTAACAGGCAGGCCATATCGCACTGACATATCCAACAAGGAGTCGACAAAACTAAATAAAACTTTAAGAATTGTTACATAACATGACCCACATATGTAAAACAGAAACTTATCTACTAAACCCAGGGGAATTCACTGAAACCATGAAATCGGGCTATTTTGGAAATTTAGCTTTATTTTACCACCACGCTTGAAAACAAGCTTTAATTTAAAACATTTGTGGTGAAATGTTCGTAAATTTAAGACGTTTATTCTTTTCTCATCTACACATGGAAAAGAAGTTTGGTTTGATAACTATGGGACCCATGCGTTTATGCTTGCAGAAACAAAGTACATACTCAGTGTATAAAATACAAATTATGGTTAGGGACACTGTAGCATGAATATATGGCATACGACATGTGTTTTACAAATAGTGGTGGTTAAACACGTGGTTGACACTCTCTAGTCTTATTGTTGTTTTCGGTGCTTTCTGTTTACGTTTTCTCAGGTGAATTTGGGTGAATCAATCTACGCCATGAATAGACCTACAATGTCTATTATTACAAGTTAATACTTGAGTATGGCTTATCATCTTATATCATAGTGCATCAAGAGCAAATTAAATGACGACAATTCAAAAATTTTGTTTTCACCAGTCACAAACATATTATTTGATGAAGGAAATTTATCAACCAATCACAGGACGATAATTTGAGGGAGGAAATTTATCAACCAATCACAGAACGATAATTTGAGGGAGGAAATTTATCAACCTATCACAGGACGATAATTTGAGAGATGATTAATCTCCATTTCCGCCAGAGTTCCAGCGACAACTTAATAATTTCCTCTACAGACAGAATCATATTTCTTGTGTATCGTTGAAACTTGGTGGAATACTGCTTTCATTATGAGATATTAGACGGCAATGAAATCTTTAAATATTTACTTGTAAGGCTTTGACTTGTCTGTGTATTATCATCCTGTTCAATCGAAACCCGACATATTCAAGTTTTTGCACAATTTTAAGATAGGATATTCATGTTTTTCCACGTGAATGGGAAAACTAAGGGGGTTACCACACGAGCAATCGTCAGATCACCTTGCGCCCACCGTCGGGTTACCGGAGCTATTGCATTTTGTTGTATATGATACACACGTTCCTTCAATTTGATAGAACCCATTAATCCGCTGGGTTCAGGCAATGTTCGTAAAGTGCCTTGCCCAAGGACACAACCGACTAGCTAGCTGAAAATACCACTATTGGGTTAACTCACCTATGTCTGTTGGTAAATTACTTACTTGGAATAACGGTCAAAGCCCTAATATCCTGCCGTTTAATAGCATTCTGTCCTGCTTTTGCTATCATTTGCAGTGTAAACATGAGCGACTATGACCACGTGATCAGATGTACATCAAGCGTGACGCGTCTGAACCAATTGCGCGAGTGTCCACTCTATATATTAGTACTCTATGGTACCAGCCCGAATGCTTGCAGCGAAACTGATTATTTTAAGTTTACACATAAATTATTTATTTTGTATTTATCTTATTGTTGTTTTCGGTGCTTTCTGTTTACGTGTTCTCAGGTGAATTTGGGTGAATCAATCTACGCCATGAATAGACCTACAATGTCTATTATTACAAGTTAATACTTGAGTATGGCTTACCATCTTATATCATAGTGCATCAAGAGCAAATTAAATGACGACAATTCAAAAATTTTGTTTTCACCAGTCACAAACATATTATTTGATGAAGGAAATTTATCAACCAATCACAGGACGATAATTTGAGGGAGGAAATTTATCAACCAATCACAGAACGATAATTTGAGGGAGGAAATTTATCAACCAATCACAGGACGATAATTTGAGAGATGATTAATCTCCATTTCCGCCAGAGTTCCAGCGACAACTTAATAATTTCCTCTACAGACAG
>CH002327.1:372563-386503 GCA_000149265.1 Ciona savignyi
AAACGTTAAAACTCCTATCGTTAAAACCCCTATCGTACAAAACGTTAAAACCCCTATCGTACAAAACGTTAAAACTCCTATCGTTAAAACCCCTATCATACAAATCGTTAAAACCCCTATCATACAAATCGTTAAAACCCCTATCGTACAAAACGTTAAAACTCCTTTTACTACAGCTTCCGGCTCCTGTAAGTCGTAGCAAGTCAGACCCGGGACCAGTGTTGCCCATTGACGGCCATCCTGGACCCTCCGCGGACGGCAACACTGGCAGCCCAGCGAGCGACGGAATCGCTTGCAACTCCCCAGCAGCCACTGTCTCCGTGCTTTCCAACGGACCAGGTTCACCCCCCATGATTCGGCGGATAGACGCAGTTGCTACAAGGAGGAACTTGGAGACCATTGTTCAGGTGAATATTGCTTTATTATATTATCTACTATACCGAAATATCTACTTTTTAGACCATAAGCTTTAATATCGATGCTTGGGCTAAACACTTAAATGTCAAATATTGCTTAATATTGTGAATGCACTAATTTCTAATTTCGGTAAAGAATTCCGACCGATTAGTTTGGTGGTTTAGTCCGTCGCCGTCCAGTAGAAGGGTAGCTGGTCGGTTGTGTCCTTGGGCGAGGCTCCAAAACGTACATTGTTTAAACCAGCGGATTAATGGGTTTTACTAAAGGAACGTTTGTATCATGAACTAAATTTTTTGTAGTAAGTTTTTCAGTGATTATATAAATATTCAGTGAGTATAAATTAAAAAGAAGTTGTCTCAAGCCGTATGTCCCAACTCCTTTAATATTTCCCGTAGAAAAAAGCAAGCAATGGGTCCAAAACCTTTGTTTTATACAATGTACCAAAACTCAATTAATTTTTAAATGACTCGAGACACAAAATACAAGTAATCAATCACCCAAGAGCAACCACTGGGTCCAAAACCTTTGTTTTATATTTCTTATGCAATATTTTCCGAACAAAATACTGACTCGCCAACCAACATGCAGGCGATCGACCACCTCGAACAGCAGGAACGTCGGAATTCCCAGGATCACCAACACTCGGATGAATCTGCCACTTAGCATCACCGATATAAACATTGTGCTGTTTGTTCCCCGGTGTTTATCACCCTCATTGCGATGTCTCCAGTAAAGAGTGAAAATAAAATGTAACATGCGATTTTTTTGTTAATGGAAATATCGAGAAAAAACATTTAAATTGGTTGGTCGATGAAAAAATATATAGAAAGAATAAGAAATATTGGGGCACTAAGAAAATATAATATTTATAAATATTAAAAAGATATAATCAGGGGAAACAAGTATTATTACACGGCTAATCGTCAGATTATACCAGTCAGAATCTAAATTCAAAGAGTGAAAATGAAATGTAACATGCGCCATTTAATGGTTGGGCGATCAAAATATTAAGAAAAATGTTAAATGAAGAATAGGAAATATTGGGGCACGAATCTTACAAGTAGCTGAAATTAAGGGCCATTATCATATGGCAATCATCGTCAGATTTTAACCGAAATCTAAAGAATGAAAATGAAATGTAACGTGAAATTTAAATGGCTGGTCAATATGAAGAATACAAACTGGGGCACGAATCTTACAAGTGTAGCTAAAATACAGGGGGCGTTATCACATGGGCAATCATCGGAATATACCGGGAATCTAAATTTAAAGAGTGAAAATAACATTTAACATGCGCCATTTACATTCTTTGTCGGTAAAAAGTACAGAAAAGGTAAAATATACAGAAAATAAGATTGCTGTGACATTAAAACTATGTAAGGGTGGAAATAATATGAAATGACAGTTCATAGGATATTCTTGTTTTTGGTGCGTTAGATAGTTTGGCAAATAACGTTCATCACATAAGAGAGAAAGTCTAAGACCGGTATTTGTCAGATTTAACTTTTGCATACCGTAGGGTTACCGGAGCAATTGCAGTGTGTAAGTTTTTTCTGAAACGCATTTACAGCATAGAGTTTTAACTGCACGCAGCCGCAAGGTTAAAATAAGAGCAATTGCAGTGTGTTTTAAAACCCATCTCGGTGAGAAGTTACCTGAACCCAGCTGATTAATGGTTTCTCCTAACTTAAAGGAACATCTTAATCAAACACAACACACTACAATAGCTACGGTAACCCGACGGTGGGCGTGAGTTGATCTGACGATTGTCCGTGTGTTAACCCACTTGGTTTTCATATTCTCGGGAATAAACATGAATATTTTATCCTAAGTCCACCACAGTTTAAAACTTGTATTTTACAAAAATGCTCCGTGAATTTCCAAGCCCACTGAAGACTAAGAAATATTGGTACGCGAATCTTACAAGTATAGCTGAAATATTAAGAAGATATATACAAACGTCCTTTTGGTAAAAAGTACAGAAAAGTAAAATGGAGAGAAGAACAATAATGCTGGGCATAAAAACTATGTAAGGGTGGAAATAATATGAAATGACAGTTTATAGGATATTCTTATTTTTAGTGCTTTGGGTTTGTTGGCAATAAAAGTAGAGTCTAAAACAGGCAATTGTTCGATTTAATTTCAGCCAACCGTAGGGTTACCACAGCTATTGCAGTGCATGGTAGTAAGTTTTTTCCACCAGCGTTTATAGCATTATCCCATCCTAAGTCCATCACAGTTTAAATTACACAAAAAATTCTCTGTGGAGTTACCACTGTTTAATACACTGTTTGCTGGAAGAACTCAATCAGTGATTCCTGATCATAATTGTCCAGTGTTTCTAGCAATTGTGGGATTTTCTGCTTCACGTTTATTCCTTTGAACTTGTACTTGTCAATGAACAGATCTGTCACCATTCCTGTGGATACAGTTTGTCATGTAAGAATGGGATATTTAGAGGACACTGTTTGACTCTAGTTTTGGCGCTGACTAAACTTTATTTTTAACAGATTACCTCTTGATAGGATAGGATATCCATGTTTATCTCCTGTTAATGGGAAAACCAAGGGGATTAACACACGGGCAATCGTCAGATCACCTCGTGCCCACCGTCGGGTTACCAGAGCTATTGCAGTGTATTTTGTATGATTCACATGTACTTTCAATTTAGTAGAACCCATTAAACCGCTGGTTTCGAGTAATGGCCGTTAAGTGTCTTTCACAAGAACATAACCGACTAGCGAACGATCAATTTCGACTAGCTAGCAACCGGTTTCGCACCTGCAACCGTTCGATTTAAAGGCGTCGCACTTAACCGCCGGAATAATGCTCCTAATCTTTTTTTGAGTAAGGACTGGGGTTAAAGTTAGATCAGTTCTAAGGTTGATATTAGTATTTAGACAGGGTTAAAATTAGTTCCCATAGTTTTAGTGAGAAGTTTCCCTCCTTCCCTAAATTTAGTTTTGTCCAGTATCAAACAACCCAACCACACACAAACAAACCACCCAATCGCACACCCACCAACTACACACATATACTGACCACCCAACCTCACACAAACTCACCATACAATCGTTCCAATCTAGCTGGTTGTTTTTTAAACTTGATTTTAAGGTCTTCTCCGTCTTCCAGTATTTGTTGATATTCCGGCGCCAGAAACTCCATGTTTCCTTCATGAGTCTGAAGCTCCTGTGTATGAATATTGGAGGTTGAATTGCATCGTGTCTATCATACACAACACACTGCAATAGCTCCGGTAACCCGACAGTGGGCGCGAGGTGATCTGACAGTCCGGCCCGTTGGTCTAACGGTTAAGTGCGTCGCCTTTCAATCGAAAGGTTGAAGGTGCAAAACTGGTCGCTAGCTAGTCGGTTGTGTCCTTGGGCAGGCAATTTACGGACATTGCCTGAACCCAGCGGATTAATGGGTTCTACCAAATTAAAGGAACGTGTCTATCATATACAACACAGTGCAATAGCTCCAATAACCCGACGGTGGGCGTGAGGTGATCTGACGATTGCCCGTGTGTTAACCTCCTTGGTTTTCCCATTCACGGGGATAAACATAAATACCCTATCCTATCATTGGGTATTGCAGTGTGTTATTTATTTTGAATTAATTTTTTTTTAAAGTAAAAAACATCCAAAAACCACCTGCAAACCAATAACTTTCAAAAAAAAACTTTTCAATCACTTTAAAAACCAACCAAGAAAACTTTGAAAACCAACAAACAGCCCACATTACATGTAATTCATCTAAAAGTTGGATTTGGGAAAAGTAGAAAAAAAAAACTTTTTGATCACTTTAAAAACAACCAATTTTTCCTTTTTTTTATTTTTCAACCATTTTTTAAATTTTTCCAACCATAATTTCGAAAACCACCAAACACCCACAATCACCTGCAACGCATCCAGAAGTTGAATTTAAGGGGAAAATAAAAAAAAACTTAAAAACATCCAACAACCACCTGCAAACCAATACCTTTTCAAAAAAACCTTTTCAATCACTTTGAAAATCACTAATTTTTCCTTTTTTTTTATATTTTTCACCCCATTTTTTCAACCCCATTTTCTTAGAAAAACCACCCCACAGACCCCCACAATTCACCTGCAACGCATCCAGAAGTTGAACTTTCTTCGCCAACATGAGTTGCTCGTCGAGCTTCGGATGGAACAATTGAATCGCTCCTCTCATCGAGGCATCATTCACCTCGTACTGGATATTGAGAGCGATCTTTTTCAATGTGGCTTCTCGACTCAAGTAGTCTTTCAGGATCGAGATGGTGGATATGTTGTCCGAGAATACCTGAGCTTCCCCTTTTCTGGGGGTAAAAAGGGGGGTTATTGGGTCATTCATTGATAAAGTTGATAAGGAGTTAGGGGGTTATTGGGAAACATTGATAATGACATACAAAACAATATTAGGGATAAGGTGTTGTCCAAGAATATATGGGATTCCAGTTTTCTGGGGTTGTTATGGGTTAGGGGAGTTTTTGGGTGATTAAAGTTGGAATATCCGGAGTTTCTGGGCGTGAGGGGGGTCATTCTAATTCAATACTAAAGATAAAAAAATCAGTATTGGATAGCTGGATATTACAGGAGTCTTAGGATTTTGCACTAATTTATGCAGAGTATTGATCAAAAGGCTGTCATGGTTTCTAACTTTATTTTAAGGTTCGAATTTTGTCAATATTTGTGTCAATAATTCGCGAATTCTACCAAAATTTTAGTTCATTAATAATAAAAACGAATGTCTGTTTTGTTATACTGTTATACAGTGTGTATTCACTGTGTGTTAAGTTAACAAAATTTAAAATTATTCCGTTTTTAATATTAATAAACTTAAATTCGGTAATAAAAAAATAATAAAAAAAATTATTATTCGAGCAAATTTTTACCTGTAAGTGCACACAAGTTGAGTTTCAAGGAATATATTGCGGAAATGAAGGGTGGCTGTGTCCCCTGTTGGTGTGCGGTCCGGTAGGTCCGGCAGGCATTTCACGAACCAGCTGTGCACTTCGGGCAGACTGAACTGTCCGATCAACTTTAAACTGCTCATCGCCCTGGCACAGTGGGTTAGAGCGTCGGATGTGGACCAGGAGGGTTGTGGGATCGAAACCAGTTGATGGAGGTGTTTTAAACTGACTGATTAGCTTGGTGGTAAGTGCGTTGTATTTCAGCCGAAAGGTTGAAGGTTCGAAACGGGTCGCTAGCTAGTCAGTTGTGTCTTTGGGCAAGGCACTTTACGGACATTGTCTAAACCCAGCGGATTAATGGGTTCTACCAAATTAAAGGAACGTGTCTATCATATACTACATACTACAATAGCTCCGGTAACCCGACGATGGGCGCGAGGTGATCTGACGATTGCCCGTGTGTTAAGTATATTGCGTTAAAAATAATTTTTTTTTTAGTAGAAACCTTGGGTAAGGCACTAGACAAGTGTACAGCACCTAAAAGTGGAATAATGGGTTTTGCCATGTGAAATTAAAGATCTAAATTATATACAACACACTGCAATAGCTCCAGTAATCCGACGGTGGGCACGAGGTGATCTGACGATTGCTCGTGTGTTAACACTCTTTGGTTTTCCCGTTCAGGAAGATAAACATGAATATCCTATCCTAACCCGACATTAGCGCGAGGTAATCTGACAATTGCCCGTGTGTAAACACGAGAACTACCACACATAAATAAGAAGGGACAAACACCCAAGAGATACCCCACAAGTCCTCACCTGCTTTCATCGATATCATGGACTCTCTGGTGCAGTGAGAGTGGTTTGATGGGATATCTACGCAACACACAGGTCTTAGGTTGCAACCGTGGAACAATGTAAGCTTGAAGGTGGCCGTACTGCCCTTCTATAGAACGCACTGTGACCTGGGGTTTAAAATTTTTTAATTTTTGTTGTTATCATCTGGTTAAGGTAGGATAGACTATTAAAATTCTTTGTGATAATGATAATTTATAATTATTGGTTTATAGAATAGGGTATTAATGTTTTTTTCGTGAGTGGAAAATTGCAAGGGGTATTACCAAACGGGCAATCGTCAGATTACCTCGCGAATACGTGTGGGGGCGGGCCACCGTCAGATTACCCCACAAGCAATTAGTACATCTTATGACCACACCGCACCAATTAACATAACTGCGGCTATAGGAGCATTATTAACAGTCAGATTATCCACAAACACATAGGGGAATTGTACATTGTCCGACAGATTAGTCTAGTGGTTTAGCGTGTCGCCTTTCAACCGATAGGTTGCAGTTTCGAAACTGGTCGCTAGCTAGTCAGTTGTGTCCTTGGGCAAGGCACTTTACGGACATTGCCTGAATCCAGTCTAATAATGGGTTCTACCAAATTGAAGGAACATGTCTATCATATACAACACACTGCAATAGCTCCGGTAACCCGACTGTGAACGCAAGGTGATCTGACGATTGCCTGTGTGTTAACTGTGTTAACCCCCTTGGTTTTCCCATTCACGGGGATAAACATGAATATCCTATCCTATCCATAATTTAAACAGCAGACAAATACTGTTAAACATCAGACAAAGCTAATGTGAATCAAACCTTAAGACATGTAGTGTTAGCCTGGCATCTAACATCACCACACCTATAGGAGCGTTATTACATTATCCCACAGACACGCAATCGTAAACTGTTACAACATGGGTAACAGGCAGATTACCCCCCCCCCACACACACACACACATGGTCATTAAACTGTTGACCAGCAGACAAAGCTAATGTAAACCAAACCTCTAGACGTGTAGTGTTAGCCTGGCATGTAGTGTTGGGTTCTACCAAATTAAAGGAACGTGTGAATCATACACAACACATTGCAATAGCTCCGATAACCCGACGATGGGCACGAGGTGATCTGACGATTGCCCATGTGTTAACCCCATTGCTTTTCCCATTCACAGGGATAAACATAAATATCCTATTTATATTTTAAACAGCAGACAAACACTGTTAACCAAACAGACAAAGCTAATATGAACCAAACCTCTAGTCGTGTAGTGTTAGCCTGACATCGATACGTTGCGAGCAGGAAGTTATCAGCGTTGGGGGTTCCGTCGGGGTTTGGGGGGTTCTTGGTGTACGACACGACGGCGGACGTACTTTCGACGTCCAATAAATCAATCGGGACATCACTCTGACGGGTAGCAGGGGGATAATGGGTTAATCTTTGCTCCTTCATCACATTAAAAAAAATAGCACCGTTATTTATGTTAAGGAGGCAGGATAAAACAGCAAAATCACGATCGGACGTACTTTCCACATCCAACAAATCAATTGGGACATCACTCTGATCTTGGGGTTATTGGACAGGCAACGAAAACACAGATAGCGGAACATAATTTTCTAAACTTTTCTTTTAAAAATAACTTTTCTTAGGTTCTTCCAACAAATCAATCGAGACAACAAATTCAAACAAATCAAAGCTCTGAGTGGGTGGAGGGTTGGTTTGAGTTGTTTTTAATGGAGTAAAAACAGATACTTGTAACAACATGATATGTAAAATCCGTAATTTACGTACAGTAAGAGGTACTGGATTACAAGGTACATGGACCCAGTTTATTAATTGCAGTAAACTTAAAAATACAGTTTAATCATGCACAACACACTGTAATAGCGATTGCCTGTAAGATAAAGCGTATTGGGTTTTCAGACCTACGAGGATAAAACAAAATTATCCTATCCTGATTTCAGTTCTTCGTGCATCGACTTTCGGCCAAAGGGTTGCAGGTTCGAAACTGGTCGCTTACTAGTCCGTTGTGTCCTTGGGCAAGGCACTTTACGGACATTGCCTGAACTAGAAGAATTAATAGGTTCTACTGAATTGAAGGAACGTCTCAATCATATACAACATACTGCGATAGTTCTGGTAAACAGACAGTGGGCGCGAGGTGATCTGACGATTGCTTGTGTGTTAACCATCTTGATTTTCCCATTCACAGTGATAAACATTAATATCCTATCCTATCCAGTCATTTATCTGATTGCCTTGTCAGATTTTTAGAGATTATACAGTGTTATACAGCATGTCAACATTGCAGTATTCATTGCCCATCTAATTGAAAACACACAAGTACAATGTTAACATTATTATTCATCTTATTTAAAACACACAAATCAGGGTCCTGCAGTTGTGTAACTGTGCAACAAACCTGCAACACTATATGGTCGATGGCCGTCTGCACTTCGATGCTCAGTTTATAACTGGAATCGCTCGGAGAAAGGACGAATCTGTCGTTCACGTGAAAAGTTGGCGCGTGCGTCATTTCGTTGCTGTTTGCCGCAACTGCTTTCGACGTGCGCTGCATGTGCTTTGTGCGTTCGTTCTCTACTTGTTGTTGGAGCAATTCTACTTCCGATCTGTTAGGAAATACGTTATTTCAAGGCAAAACCAAAGGCATGACATTTAAGGTGTCAGATATATCCCGAGTTTCCATAAATGCAAGTGGTATTTGTTGTAACAATTTTACTTTAGATCCGTTTGGGAATTTGATTATTTTGTTTGAATGGGTAGTAAGTATCGTGGCCAGACATGACATTAGAGTTGTTCCATAGGACACAAAAGGGGTTCATAATTCGGGGTGAAGGTGTCCTTGGGTGTAAGAAACGCGTGGGGTGTCACGAATATCTTGTGGTACAAAGGTATTCATAAATAACAGGGTGAAAAAATGCAGAAAGGAATGCCTTGTTGTTTGGCAACCAGATTGTTGTTTGGCAACCAGATGAAACCAGAGAGGCAACGAATCAAGACGGCACCAGATTTGGATAGCGCCACAGAAAACTTGGACTGCTGCACGCCACTTTGATGATATTCTTCCCAACCAGTGTGTTTTCTTGGGGCACACGGGTGCCCCCTAGCCAAACAACAAGGCATTCCTTTCCGCGGATGAGCTACATGTGAGGGGTACCAGGAAGGCGGAGTTGCCAAAATGCCTGGGTGCCAGCGAAATTATAAGAGTGGTGCCAAAAATGCCAATACCACCACAGTGTCCCAAGAAAACAACAGGACAATAATCCTACTAGTCCAACTGGTTAATGCGTCGCCTTTCAGCCGAAGGGTTAAGGTTCAAAACTGGTTGCTAGCTAGTGGGTTGTGTCCTTGGGCAAGGCATTAACAGACATTACCTGAACACAGTGGATTAATGGGTTCTACCAAATTGAAAGAACGTGTCTATCATATACAAAACACTGCAATAGCTCTGGTAACCCGACGGTGGGCGCGAGGTGATTTGACGATTGCCTGTGTGATAACCCCCTTGGTTTCTCATTCACGGAAATAAACATGAATATCCTATCCTATCCTAAGCTTAAACCCTAAACATCGTTTTTAATGAATTTATTTATGAACAGTTATCGCTAAATAACCTGTCCATAAAAAATCTATGTGTTTGGCTAGCACAGGTTGACTATCTTAGAAAGGAAAACTTTACATTGAATAGAAGAAAACTGAATATTATTTTAATTTTTATCCCTTCGACGACCTCAACCTTAATATCCTATCCTTACCTATCCTACTAATATAATGTATTGTACGGTTTATACCCTACATTACTATTATGTTAAAGCAGTGGTTTTCAACCAGGGTTCCGCAGTCCAGGCGTTCCGCAACTTTTAATTTTGAATGAATAAACATTAAATTTAAATGCTTTTTTTACATAAGCCAATCAAATTATTGCACAGGGGTTCCTCAAGTCAGTAGAATGTTTCCATTGGGTTCCAGTGCAGCAAAAAGGTTGAAAATCACTGTGTTAAAGGCATACTAAGATTGCAAAATTGATATTCTCCTATCTTACCTCAAAGTTTCCAATTTTCTTTCAGTTTCTTCATCAAAGACCAAATCTTGCGCATTCGCTGTCCCGCCTGCGTGGAAGTTTCCGGAAACCTTCTTCTGTAGGTGTTCCGTGGTCAGCCCGGTCACCCAACCCGAGTACGTGGACACCACGACCTCTTCGAACCCCAGCGACCCAACCACCCCACCCTGGACCGCCGTCACGCTTTCGTTGAAATTCTGCGGAAATTTTAAGTTTTTAAGTTTTTAATCTTAAAAAAGAAACACTAAAAAGGGTTTGTCCTCCCTTCCATTCAATTACATTATGCTAAACATATCAAATTATGCTAAACTGCAATAGCTTCGGTAACCCGACGATGGGCTCAAGGTGATCTGACGATTACACTGGTGATAATACTCTCTTTCGCATTGGGATCAAATTCTATATCTTAGCCTTGTAAGCAGTTTATCTCTTTCCCTTATTTTAGTGTCCTTTTCCCCTATTCAAATCTACTGAATGGATAACATATCAAACAGTCGGAAAGACGTACGTGTGAAAATCTGAGCGTTGGTTCATCAGCCGCATCGTAGCTCAATATCTCCACCCTCCCATCATCCCTCCCTACTATCAGCTCCGGCACCCCGTCCCCTGTGATGTCATAATGAGACAAGCACGACACTCCGCCGTAATTCGACTCGTTGGGGATTTCCCAGTTGTATATCGGTTGCTCACTGGAAAGGGTAAATTTGAACTCGAATGTGAACATGGGTAGGGTTTATATATATATATATATATCGGCGGTCTTCTGAACTTTTATTTAACCCAATAAATATAACATAAAACACGGTACCTCTAAATACTACAGGATCGCTTGGATTACTTACTATACTTTGTAATGACAAAATCCATGATATTAATGTAAGTGTTGGGGTTAAAGTTAGTTCTGGGGTTGAAATTAGTGTTTGAGACAGAGTTAGAATTACTTTCCTTAGCAATCTAAGCGCTCCCAAGCGCTGCAAGCGATCATGTAGTTTTTAGAGGCACCCCATAAAACAGGGCCAAAAATCGAAGGGTTTGTATACATTGAGAAGTGTTTCCAAACCCAATAAATATAACATACAACAGGGCCAAAAATCCATGCGAGTAACAGTCGCCTGTTTACTCCTGTGACGCACACCATGCGAGTTCGAACTTACTCTTGCAAATAAAAAGCTAACTAACGTTCAACCTCAACCGTTTTCTATTAAAGATAATAGTGTGATTACAACACAGGTAATCGCACTATTATCACCTATCTGCAGTCATGATGTAGGAAAGATTGTGGGGCAGAGGTAATCCTACATTTATCTTTGCTATATATCACTTTACCATCACTCTGAAATAGCTATGGTAACCTAACTGTGGGCTCGAGGTAGTCTGATGATTGAACATGCGTTAAACACCCTTTATAATGCCACCTATGGTTTAAACTAAAACTAAACCAAACATACAACACATTGCAATAGCTTTTGTACCCAGACTGTGGACTTAAGGTAGTCTGATGATTGCACATTTGTTAAACACTTCCTTATAATGCAACCTACGGTTTAAACTAAAATTAAACCAAACATACAAATACACACATTGCAATAGCTTTGGTACCCAGACTGTGGGCATGAGTTAATAATATGTCACATGTGCTATAACATCAATTCATCTTTCCAATAGCTACGGTAACCCGACTGTGGGCACAAGGTGATCTAATGATGATTGTCCGTGTCATAACGCCCCTTTATTGTGTTACCCACGGTTTAAACTAAAATTAAAACAAACATACAACACATTTCAATAGCTTTGGTATCAAGACTGTGGGCACGAGGTAGTCTGATGATGATTGCACATGTGTTAAACACCCTACATAATGCAACCACGATTTAACTAAAATTAAACCAAACATACAACACATTGCAACAACTATAGTACCCAGACTGTGGACATAAGGTAGGCCTAGTCTTACGATTATATATATGTTAAACAACCTTCATAATGTCGCCTACGGTTTAAACCAAAAACTAGAAATTAAACTAAACATTATAATAGGAATGGTACCAAGACTGCGGATACAAGTTAATAATACAGTCACGCTCACCCGCTGAGTAAGACGTGGCCGAGTTTTCCATCCCCGGTCCCGGTACACCATCTCCCTTTCCCATCTCTCCCCCCCATCACCCTTGTATCCCGTGATTGATTGTGGGGCTCCTGACACCTCTGCCTCGTATTTTAACTCACAGCCCTGGGGATGTGGGAGGTTAATTGGGGTTTTGAGGAGTTGGTAAACAGATGTGTAAACAATTAATTTTTTTTTTTTTAATATCGAAAAATTATTTTTTTAATTTTATTTAATACCGGTACTGAAAAATTATTTTTTTTAATTTTATTTAATACCGAAAAATTATTTTATTTAATACCGAAAAATTATTTTTTTTAATACCGAAAAATTATTATTTAAAATTTTTTTTAATACCGAAATTTAATAATTTATTTTCTTAGACGTGTTCTAAGGACTTGTTTTGCCATTTTTTCCTGTTTTCAAATTGTTATCAATAGTCCTGATTCATGTTTTCATCGTGGAAACAAAAAAAATAAACTAAACTAACCTCGAGAACCCTTAGAACGTGGTCGTTGCAAGCTAGCACAGTCGTAAGGCCATCTCCTTCCTTACGGTTGACAGGAAAGCACATAATGTCGTTGATTTTGTCGCTCGCTAGGTAGTATCCTTGGTCGACGCAGTCCGAGAAATGATTGAAGACGTACTGACCGCCCACTATAAGGTCGCTGCCGCTAATCCATCTGAGAGAATTAGGTTTATTTATATTTGCCCACCAGTAAGAAAGAAATAGTGAGCTTATCTAACAATTGCCAGTGTGATAATGCCCCTGCGTTTTTATGATTCGTAGGTACGAAACTGGTTGCTAACTAGTCGGTTGTTTTCTTGGGCAAAGCACTTTACGGACATTGCCTGAACCCAGTGGATTAATGGGTTCTACCAAATTAAAGGAACATGTGAATCATACAGAACACATTGCAATAGCTCCGGTAACCCGACGGTGGGCGCAAGGTGATCTGACGATTGCCCGTGTGTTATCCCCCTTGGTTTTTCCATTCACAGGGAATAAACATAGATATCCTATATCCTATATATCTTTTTCATTCCCGGGATTAAACATAATGTATCACGAAATCTCTTCACGGTCGTAGTTATGCCAATATCAAACCGTTAATTGAAGAAATTCTTGCGTACCACTGTTAAAAAGCTATATACTTTTACATATCTATGGCCAAACATATCTATGTACCAAACATTTATTTTATTTTAATTGCGCCAGACTTTACTAGGCATAAACTTGTTCTTTGCAAAGGGTTTCAAAAATGTTTGGTTTGATGTAAACCATGTACGAATTTTTACTTTTATTATATCATAAAATTTCCTTTGTAAAGTAGGATGGAAAATTACTTAGCATAAGTCGATATAATACAGCATTAGTTTATATGAAACAGCATTAATCTATGTAAAACAGCATGGGTCTATTTAAAAAAATAGCATCAATTTTGGCATTTTTTAATAATAGGGCAAAAAATGAATAAACTAAACTAAACAATGTAAAACAGTTTTGAAATTAAAAAATATAAAACTCCGAAACATCTTACAAATTCGCCACAGCCTCAGTGAGGTTTGAGTTGAAAT
>CH002327.1:387192-399988 GCA_000149265.1 Ciona savignyi
GCAATTGTCAGATCACCTGGCGCCCACCGTCGGGTTACCGGAGTTATGGCAGTATGTTGTATATGATAGACAGGTTCCTTCAATTTGGTAGAACCCATTACTCCGCTGGGTTCAGGCAATGTCCGTAAAGTGCCTTGCCCAAGGACACAACCGACTAGCTAGCGACCAGTTTCGCACCTGCAACCTTTTGATTGAAAGGCGCACTTAACCGCTAGACCAACGGTCACATACATTTACGTCTCTCTTTTTGATCCCAAAACATTGCAAGACTCCATTTTTGTCCCCAACAACTACTTTTTGCGTCACCCTTCGCTTGTCATTATTCGGCAGAATAGTCATGCATTTCTTGTCCGTTACAGCAACCTGTGGAAATCCATTAAAAAGGTTTTACTAAAAATGGAAATATTAATTAATGGAAATTTGGAAATTAAATACCGATACCGATTAAGGAAATTTTTTTTATAAAAGATATAAGTTTGGATGTAGTAACATTTTTTTGCATTCCTGTAGTTTTAACCCTTACACCATTACGTTGGGATAAAAATTAGGTTATTTTCATAACTCCATATTTTCATATATTGGTTCCCAAATAAAAGAATAGAAAAGGGGATATGGGAACACTAAATTGAAAAAGAATGCAAGCATTACTGTTAGTTCTGGGGTTGAGATTAGTGTTGGGTGGCAGGGTTAGATGCAGTTTTAATAAGTAGTTTCTATTATTTTAATGTTGTCTAATAAAAGGTCAACAGTGGGGTAAAATAACAGGCTGGAGTATTGTGTTTAATCACAACTCAAGCTATAGAGCCCGTATGAAAAGTACGTCACTTTTCGCCGAGATCTCGAGTGTGCACGCATCAAATATTTAAGTGTGCAGTGTGCAAACGTCCAAGAGTGCACACTTCAAGTGTGCACACAATCTCCTTTTTATTATTTTTTTGTAAAAATCCTAAACAGCCATATTATTCTATCCTAAATCTATCGTATCCATTAGCTAACATATCTATCTACGTAACAAAAAACGTAATGACAGTAAATTAACCGAGGTCCAGAGGTAGGTTTACAGGTTTGTTATAAATTATACGATGTTTATACTGCCAGCTCACGAGCGTGTGTGAAATTACCCAAGTGTGCAAAGACGCAGGAAAAAAAACTCGAGTGTGCAGCTGCCGTACTTTCCATACTGGCTATAGAGGGTATTCATGTTTATTTCTGTGATACAAAACACTAAACGACATCATATATACAGAGAGAGAGAGCATATTCGAAATAAATATGGTAATACAATAGATTAAGCTGTTTAACTAGTTATGCCAAGGCACTAAACGGACATTGCCTGAATTTTGTGGAATGATGGTTTCTACCCAATTGAAGGAACGCCTGTATCATGCACAGCACAATGCAGCCCTATTGGAAAGTTCGTTTTCTGTGCGCCGGATTTTTGCGCCAACATTTTTTAACCAAAATTTTGCGCCACGCCAGTAATACTAATTTGCGCCGCCACAAACAAAGTTGTATCATTTTTAATTAAAACTTTGTAATAAAAAGCTTAAAGTATCAAAAATACTGATATAAATGAAAGAAAGTGTAATCACGCCACGCCAGCACAATTTTTGCAGTTTTCTGCGCCAATACCCGAAAAAGTAGTCAGTGCGCCACGCCCGATATATCCGGCGCATCATACGAACTTTTCAGTAGGGCAATGCAGTGGTTCTAGTAACCTGACGCTGGGCGCGAGGTGATTTGACAATTGCCTGTGTGTTAACCCCCGTGGTTTTCCCATTTGTGGAAATAAACATGAATCATCCCATACTATTCCAATCATAGTAGATTATCATAAATTATGCTTTAACTATAAAACGTTAATAAATACCTGAATATAATCGACTACGTCCAGATCAAGTTCCATTATTCGTAGAATAATAAACCCAAACTTGAATTATATGTGAATTTTATATTATTTAGCTCAAAAATTGAATAAAACTTTGATAAAAAAGTAAAATTTTCCAGAAAAAAAATGGAAGTTTTTTTTTAGCTTGGATTCGCTACTGATTATAAATATAGCGGTTCAGGGTGTCTGCTCATAGATATCTCCCGATTTGGAGTTTAAATTCATGAATGAATGTCATTGGTATCGTCGCGTGGCCGAATGGTTAACGTGACCGATACATATACCGACTTGCATACAAAAAAACGGTTTTAGCAACGAACCCATTATGGGTAAGAAACTAAACCCGGTAAAAAAAGAATGTCATTGAACGGTCGTGTTTTTTTTAACCTGACAGAATTATAAAGTTAATAAACGCTGTAGCAATATGTGTTAAAATTCCCTTTTGAGGATAGGATATTCATATTTATCCTAGTGAATGGGAAAACGCAAGGGAGTTAACACACGGGCAATCATCCGATCACCTCGGGTCTACCGGAGCTATATTGCAGTGTGTTGTGTATGATTTAGAGGTTTTTTAAATTTATTAGAATGCCTTTTGTTGGTACTTTTAGAGATAAAGCCTAATCACGAGTCGCCTCGCCTAAACTCAGTGGATTAGTGGATTCTAGGTTACCAAAACAGAAAAAAATCCTTTTACAACGCAATTATTAAACCTTTGAAAACCCGACTGAACGCTTGTGGCAATATGGCCTATGACGATTGCCCGTGTGTTCGGACAGTGGGCACGGGGCAATCCAACTAGTGTAATAGTCCGACCGGTTAGTCTGGTGGTTTGATGCGGCGCCTTTTAACCGAAAGGTTGCAGTTTCGAAACTTGTCGCTAGCTAGGCGGTTGTGTCCTTGGGCATAACACTTGACGGACATTGCCTGAACCCAGTGGATTATTGGGTTCTACCAAATTAAAGGAACGTGTTAATCATATACACAGCACACTGCAATAGCGTCGGTAATTCGACGTTGGACGCGAGATAATCTGACGATTGTCCGTGTATTAACGCCTCTTACGTTCCTATATTTCACGAGGATAAACATAAATATCCTATCCATCCCGCTTCCCTTTCCCAATATTAATGCTATAGGGGCATATGTATTTTTCTTTATAAGGAGCGAATAAGAAAAAAATCAGATTACTACATGCCATCAAGGCCTATATGGCGCAATGTATTGATTTTTGATTTATAAAGACATTACTATTGTTTTTCCAACTAATCCACTGGATTTAGGCGACCAGCAAGTGCCTCGATCCAGCGACCTTTCGCCTAAAGGCCCCACACATATTTCAAAACTGTGTCCGTATATCAACTGACTTAACGAAACCATTTTAAATAAAACGAAAAAATAGTTTTATAAACGTTTATTTCTCAAATAGTTTTATAAACGTTAGTATAATGCTTAACGGGTGTTGCCGCGATTCTGTAGATTTAAACAAATCGGGTTCCGTGTTTTTAATTTTATGTTACACCACAGCTTAAAATAATGCACTACACTTTACCAGCACGTAGCGTAGTTGCTTTTGAATGTTAATTCGAATATACAACACACGAACACAACTCCGAAAACAAGACTGTTGACACAAGGCAATCTGATGGTTGGCCGTGTTATAATGCATGTGGTCTCATACTTTTTATTGTTCAAGTTTTTTTTAATCGGCTTTTGACATGGCATCATGTCAATAAGTGTAAGCAATAAACAACAGTAAAAAGTGTTTATATACACGATCGCTCAGAAAAATATAGATTCGTACAAAATGTTTAATCTTTTAAAAAATAACCATGCCTATCTACATTACCGATACGAAGAAACAAAAAAACAACTAAACTAATCACGCTCTCTACAGTAATTAAGATAATTACATCCCACAAAGACTATAATGCGACAATCTACCATCGAAAATCAAGGACAGTCTATTCAAGTCTGTAATTGTCTGGCAGTTTTGCTTTTGTTTTTGGTCTCTACGTGCTATAACCGACCGTCAATAACCCAGTTTTGAGTAACAAAATCCTCTTGACTTAATTTGAACGTTTCCCGCTTTTATAGCACGTGCACAGTCTCAACGAATCAGCGACGAGCGCTCCCATACACAGCGCGCCTACCATTTGCTCCTTTGTTACGTTTCTTTATTTCACAAACGTCGCGGAGAAAACCAAATTTAAGGCTTTCAACTGCGTATTTATGGATCTAAATTTCACTTTTTACAAGTTAACTATCTATTCTAGAAGCTTGTTGTGTTATTTTTTTGATTTAGAAGGTTTGACTCGGTAATTTTGTCGAAGATTTGAAGGTAGTATGAACCGTATAGCCAAGTATTAGGACCGCAGTACTATAGTATAGGCACTATTTACAGTACATAGTAGTCAGACGGAAAGGCCTGGTTGGCCGCGCTCAAGCCTTCGCCATTGCTCTAACATAGGGATTGCCTATATCCGCTGTTATAAGAGTGATGTTCATTCAAAGTCAGTTTATTCCTAAACTGTTGCTTGAATTTTAATATTTTTTTCGGCTATAGATAGTATAAGGATGCAAGTTTGTGGCTGCGTTGTCGGTTTTTCGAAATAATTTTTACGAAAGTCGTAATTTAGGTCTAAAATCAGGCTTGCGTACACGTACATTTCCAATGAAAGGAATCTATAGCGGCCATTGCTTCGCTTTATGTTGTATAGGCTGTACTGGTAGTTCATCACATAGGTTTCAGAGGCCGGCAAGAACGTTAAGCGTTGGTATATGGCTTATAGTTCGGAATAACTTTACAATATAGGCAAGCGTTTAGCGGATGTATAAATGGGTATACGCGTTTCTATACGAAGTGTACCGTTCGGCTGCAATTTTTACCGTTTAATTTATTTAATCAAATTAGTGTTTTGAAATATTAAAAAATTGTTTTGTTTTTTTTTTAATTGTAAAGCCTACCGAAATTTCGGCACTTTTTTAAGCGCAATTAGCGTCGATTACGATTAAAGCATACTTTATGCACGAATTTTTGTTTGCTAACGTGAATGTTTATATACAAATTTGTATCGGTTTTTAATTAGTTATTAATTAGCAAATTTTCCAATTAACGTTTATTTTCTCCTTAATAGGTATTAATAAGAAAGCATATTTAGAGGATATAGTGAAAAATCATGCCGACAAAACGAGACCCCAATAAGCCCAGGGGCAGAATGACTGGCTACGCTTACTTCGTTCAAACCTGCCGAGAAGAACACAAGCGTAAACATCCGAATGAACAAGTTGTTTTTGCTGAATTTTCAAGGAAATGTGCAAAACGCTGGAAGGTGGGCTTTGCTTATTTTATCCTGTCTCCTTAACTTGAAATAATTGTGCTTTTCTTTAATGTAATGAAGGACCAAAACTTAAAACTAACTATAAAATCCCATTTTTTAAATAACTGTGTTTTTGTCCTTTAATTTAACCAAGGAGCGAAAATAACAAAAGTAAGTAACTTAACCTGAAATAATTCTGGTTCTTTTTTTAATGTAATGAAGGAGCAAAAATAAACTAATCTTATCAATGTCTCCTAGTTAAACTTTATTTTTGTATTGTTTATTCCTTTTTTGTGTTTAAACAAATAAATATCTTTGATTGATTAAAATTGTTTGATATTAAATTAAATTGCTGGATTTAGCATTAGTTTGGATGAATTAAAGAATTCAGAAACCATATTAATTATACACAACACACTGCATTAGCTACGTAACCCGACAGTGGGCATAAGGTAATCTGACGATTGCCCCTGTGTTAACCCTTTAACTGCCGGCTGTTTTTCGGGCCTTTTTTTTCTAAGTCACCATTTATATAGGTTACAGGCTTCTGTACAAAAAAAGTATAGTTGTAAGCATGATATGATCAACAGAAAACTTGTTCAGTAATAAATTATCTTTTTTTTACATTAGTAAAATTTTGATGACGTTGTGTGTTACTATTTAGATCAACAAAAACTATCATTCTTCCAGTTTACAAACAAAACAGTATGTAGCAAAGTTGTTTATCTTCTCCCAGAGTTTTCTACTAGATTGTGGCATTCCTAATTATGATATCATATTCTCCATTTCATACTAACCTCCCTCACTATTTAGCCGATGTCAGCCAAGGAGAAGCAGACATTCATTGACATGGCTGAGAAGGACAGGCTGCGATACGAGAAGGAAATGAAGGAATACGCGATCGCAGGAGGTGAGACCAAGAAGAAGAAGAAAAAGAAGGATCCTAACGCACCAAAACGACCCCAGTAAGTTATTCTGCTCTTTGGTATTCGTAGAATCGTAGGATTGGATTTTTATGTATATTTCTGTGAATGGGTAAACGAAGGGTGTTAACACACAAGCAATCGTCAGATCACCTCGCATCCACCGTTGGGTTACCGGAGCTATTACAGTGTGTTGTGTATGATTCACATGTTTCTTTAAAAATGCCTCAGTTGAAAATTATTTTTCCTTGTTTTTTAAATTCAGAAATATATTTTATACATTTTCATTATCAGTTTTGTATTAAAATATTGTGTCATTTTTTGCATGTCGAACAACAATAATAATATAAAAAAACACATTTTGTTTTTGTTGGCTGGACTAATTTTCAGTTGTCAATAAATAACTCATTTTTTTCCAGATCTGCCTTTTTCCTTTTTTGTGCTGATAGGAGAGCTCTCCTCAAAGGAGAGAACCCAGGTTGGACTGTAGGCGAAATCGCAAAGGCGCTGGGCAAGAAGTGGGCGGTTGCCACCCCTGAGACCAAAAAGAAGTACGCAGATCAAGGCGAAATAGAAAAGAGCAAATATGTCAAGGTGATAGACTTATTTTTTTGTAAAACTGCAGTTTTGACCTTGGACAGGCAACACGAAAAAGGAAACTGATCACTATAATTGAAAAAATATTTTTTAAGCTGTGCCCGATCCAAAACTAACGGTAACCCCCCAAAACTAAGATTAACTTTTTTAACTGGACCCCAAAACTAACATTAACCCCCAAACCTAACCCCAAAAATTACATCACCTCACTCCTACCGCAAATAGCATAATCTTATTATTAACTAAAATCAACCAAATAATTAACCTAAATGACATAATTTAGTTTAGTTTATTCATTTTTGCCCCAGTTTTTAAAAACGGCAAACGAATATAATCACGACACAGGAATGGGAAAAGACGGCAAAACGAACAGTCGTTAAAACACGTCATTTAAAAAAAGATATAATTTAATTTAATAAATATAGCGGACGCGGCCGCCAAACCTGGGCGAAAGAACAATAATAAGCGATCCAAATTTAATTAAGACCAAACGATTTAGAGCCCTGAAGAAGAGTATGCGGTAAAGCGCGACCAGTACTGTGATTATTATTAACTAACATTTTAAAACCGATTCTTACCATCCAGGAAATGGCAAAATACCGTGCGCAACAGGAGTCCTCGAACCACGGCGACGCGAAACGCCAAAAAATCGAGAAACCGGCTGCGTCGTCGTCCGCTAGCTCGAGCGAGAGCGAAAGCGAACCGGAAAGTGATTGAGAATCGCCCCGTGCTCGCTGTCAAGCTACAACGATGCTCCCTGTGGTGTATATACATTTTACAATCTAATTGCCATGGCATAAAAAAACAACCTAATAACTGTTTTATCAGCAAGAAATTTAAGGAAAACACACTTTTATACGCTGTTGCCAAACTTTTATTTTGATTTTTCACGTTTTATCTTGAAAAAGAGAAATAATTTCAACATGTTTTTCCCCGCTAATTTTCAGTCCAATTTCGCTGTTGTTTTTTCTGTTCCCGTTTATTTTTTTTCTGTTGTACATAGTGATAACGTTGCACATGTTACAGCAGTTTTGTTACTTTCATTAACTCTACAACATGGGCCCAATAGATAAAAAAGTCGCGCGATTTTTTTTCCAATTTGGACCTCGTTTAAATTTGCGAGCTGTTTTTTGTTTCCAGTTCTTTTTTTCACTGCCCAAGTATTCCCTACTACGACCGCCCAAATATAGTTCTCTAAAAACTGGGCTTGGCGTAATTAATACTGTCTGATGTTTTGTTAATAAAATGAATTGCTACGCATTTCTAAGCGTGGTCATACGGGGAAAACTAAAGGAAGGGAAAGCGGGAAGGAGGAAAACTGTACTCTAAAATAAATATTAAGGCATTAGGGTTAGATTTAAACATGGGGTTAGGGTTGGTTGTGGGGTTGAGATTAGTTTCCATAGTTTTGGTGATCAGTTTCCCGCTTTCCCTCTCTTTAGTATTGCCCTGGTCATACGGAAACTATTAAGTTGGATAGCTTGTGTGATACAGAAGTGTTTCGTAAAATGTTTGGTTTGTCAATCGAAAGTTATGGATAGGATATTCAGGTTTATCTATAGATATTCAAGAGGATAAACACCGGCCCTATTGCAGTGTGCTGTGTACGATTCGACGTTCATTTAGAACAGGGTTTGGCAACCTGCGGCTCTTCCTGATGTGGCTTGTATTTATTTTCAATCCTGTAGTAAGCGCTTAATAATTTGAATACCCACGCATAAGTGAAACAAACAGTACACTCGCATCTATATCTTATAAAATGTTGTTTTCTTTTTATTGCGAAAAAATTATAAATTTTGCGGCTTCCAGTGATTTTTATTTTGTGATATATCGCTTAAAATGACTCTTTAAATGTAAAAAGTTGTTAACCTCCACCCTACGTGTAAGAACTTCTGTTCCACGTTTAAACTAAATGTGGTGAAACAAAGGCTTTCCCCAAGTTTGTAATAAACGTAGGCCTAGGGGCACATCTGTGCACAAGTCATGTACGGTAGGTATATCTTACGATGATATATACAAAAGGTGTTAGGACTTCATATCCCAAATTTTTACGCAAATACCATTTTACGACCACATAGTTTGGTGGGCTAGACTCGAGTGTGACTTATACCTGAAAGGTTGTTTGTTCAAACCCAGCCGCCGGCTTACGTCGGCAGTATTCCTAACTACTTTTGTATCTTAGTGTAATAACACCTCAGGTTTTCCCTTTTAATGAGATAAACTTGAAAACCCTATCCTATAATGCAATATTTCCGGCAACCTAACGGTGTGCGCGAAGTAATATATGGACTACCCGTAAAAAACGCTTCCTTACGTAGGCTACTCATAAAATAATCTGACGATTACCCGTGTTATAACGTCCCTCGCGTTTTTCCATTAACGGGAAAATATAAACATGAATATCCTGTACTAGAGGGCAACCTATTAAATGCAGTGTGGCAGTTTTGAATAATATCATAAAAAAGCAAATTCGCGTGCCAACCATTGTTATGTACGGATAGTCAACTACCTAATTTCAATATTAGTAAGGGATATAGGAAACAATTATTTTATTAATATTATTGGATATATTATAGATATAGTTTAAGTTTTATCATAAATAGCGTGAGTTTGCACATAATGATAGTATAGATTTTGCTTGTGCGTCAAATCACGCGGTGTGCCAAGGGTTAGGATAGGATATCCATGTTTATCCCCGTGAGTGGAAAACCAAGGGAGTTATCACACGCGCAATCGTCAGATCACCTCGCGCCCACCGTCGGGTTGTCGGAGCTATTGCAGTGTGTTGTGTATGATTCACACGTTCCTTTAATTTAGTACAAGCCATTAATCCGGACAAGCAAGCGACCAGTTTCGAAACTGCAACCTTTCGGTCTAAAGTCGACGCACTAAACCACTAGACTAATCTGTCGGACAAATTTGCTGACCCTACCCTATCCTGCCCTTACCACAACAGTATATACATATGCAGTTTATTACAGATAAATAAAGTAAATCGGGTATGCTTGTTGATATATATTCCTCTATATTGTTCTAGTTGTTGTTTCGAATGTTATCTATCCAGTTGCGGAAATAAGACACCTGGAAAATTAAAAGTGTCAGAGTTTTGAGTTGTAATCTAGAAGGATTAATCGGCTGTACTAAAACAAGTCAAGTCATTGAGTCGTTTTGCGACTCGAGTAAAATCATTTTGATGTTTTAATTCGAGTCCAAGTCATTTCGGCATTCTGAATCAAGTGAAGTCATTTTGACATTCGGCTGTACTAAAACAAGTCAAGTCATTGAGTGGTCCTGACTCGAGAAAAATCAAGTCATTTTGTTATTTTAACTCAAGTCAAGTCATTTTGACGTTGTTATTCGAGTCAAGTCATTTTGCATTCTAAATCGAGTGAAGTCATTTTGTCATAATTATTCGAGTCAAGTCATTAGTTTAGTTTAGTTATTTTTTTGTTTCTACGATGAAATCATAAAGCAGGACTATTGATAAAAAAGTGGAAAACGGGAAAAAAACGGCAAAATGACAGTCGTTAGAACTCGTCTAAAAAAGCAATAAAAATTTTAAATTTCGGTATAATTAGACGTGGCCGCTAAACCTATTACACAACGTAGCCAAGCATAGACTGACCAAAACACTGCTAATTGAAAGACAACTCACAGATGTGTAGATGCCTGGATATTGGGCTCTCGCACACCCTCTGCCCCAGGACACAACGCCCAGCTGCACGTTTCCATTCGGATCCAACAACGGCCCTCCGCTGTCACCCTGTGGATGGAGTAAGCTACCGGTAATGGACACTAGATGGGAGCAATATCTCATAACATATAGGTGGTTACAAATGTCAAGGTTGTGGTACGGTCGTGTGGCCGAATGGTTAACGCGACCGATACATATACCGACCACTATACGAAAACGGTCCAAGTAACTAGTCCATCATGGGTTAGAAACTTGGCTCGGTTAAAAAAAAAAAAAAAAAAAAAAATGTCAAGGTTGTGTGGCCCAGGTACATTGTTTTAATTCAGTCCTAACTTGTGGCCGAATGGTTAACCGATCGGTATATATACCAACTATATAAAAAAAACGGTGTAAGGGACAAGTTCATTATGGGTTCGAAACTTGTGTCGGTAAAGAAAAAAACTAAAGTAGTTTTGGTACGGTCGTGTGGCCAAATGGTTAACGCGACCGATACTTATACCGACTTGCATACAAAAAAGGCCTTAGCAACAAACCCACTATGGGTTCGAATCTAAAGCCGGTATAAAAAACTACTGTAGTTTGCAATTTTAAGTAAACTAAACTTTTTTTTTACCGGACTTAGTTTTGAACCCATAGTGGGTTCATTGCTAAGACCTTTTTTGTATGCAAGTCGGTATATGTATCGGTCGTATTAACCATTCGGGCACGCGATCAGACAAAAATAAACTATACTAAATATAAGTTGTTACAATACAGTCGTGTGATATATTAAAACAGACTTAGCGACGGACACGTCAATCATACCAACACACTGCAATAGCTAAAGCTCACACAAAATAAAGGTATGTAGATTATTAATTTGCCTTTAGGAATAATTTTTGCTATAAAAAATTATCGAAGCACAAAAATATTGTTAAAAATAAGAAAACTTGGTATGTGTCTTACTTGGCAGGTGTCAATCCCACCCTGCTGGACGCCAGCGCACATTACATCTGAGGAAAATTGTTGTCCGTATCTCCTACTGCACTCAGTCAGTGAGACTATGTTTACGTAAGCTTGCTGCAGGATATTCGGTAGAGAACCTACAAATACATGTTGAGGATAAGGATATTCATGTTTATTCCTGTGGATGGGGGGTAACACACGGGCAATCGTCAGTTTACCTAGTGCTCACCGCCGGGTTAGTACAGTTATTGTAGTGTGAAGTATTAAACAACAGCAAAAAAAAAATTGAAACACAAGAACAGAAGAAGACGACAAAACGAACAGACATTTAGACACGTCATTAAAAAGGACACAAAAGGATACTAAATCATGTGTGATGCATGTTTAAAATGTAAACTGTAGTGCTGCTGTTCCTTGTATTCGTGCCAACAGGTCGCCATAAAACATTGTTTTGAGAGCGATAAAACAAGAATAAATAGATTTGTTTACCAGTTTTGTAATATAAATTATATCATCAGCTACCAAATACAGCACAAGCGACCTACATAAAGCCAGTTACGTCCGACTGATCAGTCTAGTGGTTTAGTGTGTCGTCTTTCAGGGGAAGGGTTGCAGTTTTGAAACTGGTCGCTAGTTAGTTGTGTCCTTGGGCAAGGCACTTAACAAACATTGCCTGAATTCAGTGAAATGATTGGTTCTACTAAATTATGGAAATGTGTGAATCATACACAACACACTGCAAATAGTTTCGGTAACCTGACGGTGGGCACGAAACTGTTGTTAAGTTTTCTTATTAACAGGAAAAAACATAAATATTCTATCTTACTTATTATATCAGCTTTGTCCTACATGACATCACCAGTTATACTCAACACACTGTATGACCTCTGGTAACTCGACAGTGGGCGTAAAGTAATCTGACAATTGCCTGTGTGTTAAGTTAACCCTTTTGCATTTTCCCATCCACAGGAATAAACATAAATATCCTATCCTAATACATTACAAGTTACACAATATAGCGTCAACAGCCTATACAGAGGCAAAAACCTACAACTAACACATCACCAAATACCTTTCGATTGAAAGGCGTCGCAATTAACCGCCAGACTAACGGGCCGGACGAACTACAATACTATAAAAAAACAAGTTTCGAATATAGCGTCAATGGCCTATACAGCAGCAACAATTTACAATACATAACCAGTTATATAATATAGCGTCAACAGCCTATACAGCGGAAACAATCTACAATACATCACCAGTTACATAATATAGCACAACTGCCTACACAGCTGCAACAATCTACAATACATCACCAGTTACATAATATAGCACAACTGCCTATACAGCTGCAACAATCTACAATACATCACCAGTTACATAATATAGCACAACTGCCTATACAGCTGCAACAATCTACAATACGAAT
>CH002327.1:408112-423268 GCA_000149265.1 Ciona savignyi
CCAAGAGTGCACACCTTAAGTGTGCACAAAATCTCCTTTTTATTACTATTTTGTAAAAATCTTAAAAAAAACATATTATTCTATCCTAAATCTATCGTGTCCATCAGCTAACATTAACAAAAAACGTACTGACAGTAAATTACCCGAGGTCCAGAGGTAGGTTTACAGGTATGTTGGAAATTATACGATGTTTATACCAGCTCACTAGCGTGTGTGAAATTACCCAAGTGTGCAAAGACGCAGGGAAAAATAAAACTCGAGTGTGCAGCTGCCGTACTTTCCATACTGGGCTGTTGAGGTGTGTTATGTGTGATTGGTACATTTCTTGAATTTTTTAGTAGAACCAATTAAATAACTGGGGTTAGGCAATGTCCAAGCCTACAAAAATGCTGTTTTTTTAAACAACCAAGAATATAACGGCAAAACGACATTCGTTAAAACGTGTCTATAAAATAAACGTAAAGAAACAATATTAAAAAACGTACCTGTAGTGCAAGCTACTTCGCCGCATGGTTTAGTAATCTTAACTGGTCCGATACAACTTCCCTCTGTTACAAATCCCCCAACACATGTTCGAATTCGTACCTGAACACCTCCCCCACAACTGGCTGAACAAGCCGACCACCAGCCCCAAGCGGCCCAACGTGTGCCTGTGGAACCATTTTAAGGTGTTCGTTAGAACTGTGATAATAATATTGCCGTGTTTTCGCTCAAATTAAATTAATAAAATTAGTACATTTAAGACTTCATTTATTAATGTTTTAATTCCATTTTCTCCGACAATCTATATTTGTGTCTGTGAAACCATTACCAGGTGTTTGTTAGAACTGCAATATTAAGTTCTACTGCCATGTATTCGCACACGTAATTTTAAGTACGTTAAACGTCAATTATTCCACTTAGTCAGGCATTCTATGTTTGTACCTGTGGGACCATTATCACGTTTCTTTAAAATTATAATATCAAGTAATATTGTCGTATAATTGCTTAAATAAACTTGTAGTACGCTTGGTACTTCAATTTCCAATTTTGTTTTTGTGTCTGTGAAAACGTTGTCATATATATGTGCGTTTAAACCGTAATATTCAGTAATATTGCCGTGTGTTCGGCCAAGTATTAGTTTAGTTTAAACTTTTGTTAGTATTAAATAACAGCATTTAAAGCAAATCACAGTATAGGAACAGGAAAAGACGGCAAAACGAACTGTCATTAAAACACGTCATCCAAGAGGAAACGCATTATTAAAAAGGATATAAATATTAAATATAGCGGACGGCAAGCCTAAAGGTTCAATTTACTAAAATACGAGCTAACCGTTCGGACAAATAGCACCTACCTTCGGCAGTTTTGCACCCAGGCAGACTACAGGTCGATGTAGTAGTATACAAGCGGTTTGTGTAACACCATGGACCGCTTGGGTCGTCCGATGGGTTTCTACAATAACTCCCAACCAGACCCTTGTCCGGATAATCCACAGGGCGACTAAAGAAAATATTTTAAATCTAAATGATCTTTTAAAAAATTTAAATACCAAAGTAGAACAAACCAATTGTACTGGTTTTATGCTAGTGATTAAAATAATACTAGTAATTGATAGAATATCGGGTTTATAGTAGGCGCCTTAACACTCTTTAACACTCGTGAAAGTATTCATAACGATGAGCGTAGGTCACATCAAAATTTTAAAAACTAGAACATTAGCAATTAGTCCAAGTGAATTAATAGGTTCTACCAAATTGATAAAACATATGAATCATACACAACACACTGCAATAGCTCCAGTACCCCGACGGTGGGCGCGAAGTGACCTGACGATTGACCCGTGTGTTAACCCACTTGGTTTTCCCGCATTCACGGGGATAAATATAAATATCCTATCCTATCTTAGTCCACAATTAACTTACAATGCCGAACGGGGGTGATTCCACCTAAAACATCGCACTCCCCGTCTGGCAATCTTGACTTTTCCTCTATATTCACTCCCCGCTAATGGGTCATAACATTCACCCCCGCGATCTATTTATTAAAAATATAGAAGATTTAATTAGTTGTATTGTATTAACTGCGCAACGTTACATAGGTTAAAATATGTGCGATGGAACAAGTCAACTTCCAGTGCAGTAGCTTTTAGCTATTTTTACAGAGATTTGAATCTGGTCGTTGGCTAGTGGGTTGTGTCCTTGGGCAAGGCACTTAATGGACATTGCCTTAACCCAGCAGATTAATGGGTTCTTCTAAATTGAAGAAACGTGAAATCATACACAACATTATGCAATAGCTCGTTTAACGCATTTTCACATGAATATCCCATCCTATCCTGATAACGCTCCATTATACATATTCGTTAGGTAATCTGTCAATTACCCGTGAGATAACACCCCCATAACCTTTCCATTTCCCAACGACAAACATAAATAACCGATCACTAAACTAAGAACCTTACAGAGTGGGCAGTTCTTGTTTTTGCATCTTCGGCTTTGCTCTACCGGCCCAACACAACCAGTCGTGCCTACCAATCCGTTCAAACATCGACGAACTCTGGTCTTTGAACCAATGTTGCATGGTTTATCGCACTCAGACCATCGCGACCATCGCGACCAGCGGGCAGGACCTTTAGGATAGGATAGGATAGGATATTCATGTTTATCCCCGTGAATGGGAAAACCAAGGGGGTTAACACACGGGCAATCGTCAGATCACCTTGTACCCATCATTGGGTTACCAAAGCTATTGCAGTGTGACGAATAATTTATTTTGCCGGGATAGGTTTCGAACCATTAATGGGCTCGTCACCAATACAGTTTATATATATATATATATAACGGTTTTGCTAAATAGCATATTTCGTTATCTACGGTTTATATATCGGTCGCGTTAACCATTCGGCCACACGACCGTACAACTGCTACTTTTATTACGTAGTCCGATATCACTGTAATACATTACCTTGTACTTTAACCTCAACAGGGGGCGTACATGAACAAACCGCACATTCATCCACGTAAACTATCTCGTAACCGCCCGGACAGTGCTCGCAATTCTTCGCATCTTGGCATAATGACACAATATTTCGTTGATCCGACACTAAAATTCGGACAAAATGTATGAACGTCATTTAAACGAGCCGACGGACGAAATTATGACGAAATAAATGAACGTAGTTTGAATCGACATTTTCGGACGAAGTAATAACGTCTTTTAAATCAGTAAAATAATAACCAGTAAAAAATCAGTAAAATATTTTAAAAATAATAACGTTTTTTGAAGAAATAACGTCTTTTAAAGCAGTACTTTACAACCGTGTGTATTGAACACCCAAGGGTGTATCAACATTTAAAGGGCGTGTTACTATAACGCTTGAGTGTACAACAAACCATAAAACATAGCCTAAGGTGAATTCATTTTCATTTAATTTAGTAGAACCCATTAATCCGATAGGTTTAGGCAATGTCCGCTAAGTGCCTTGCCCCAGAACACAACCAGCTAGCTAGCGAACAGTTTCGAACCTGCAACCTTTCGATTAATAGCTAAACCACCAGACTAACCGGAATGCGCTTACCATTACGACAGTTTTATAAAAATTGGCAGCTTAAGTAATTTTGCCCACACAATCAACTTACTAGATAGTCCACCTCCGATGCTACATACTGCAACCAACAGAGTCAACTTGAAAATCATGGCGCAATACTGTACCGACGTATTTTCTAAAACCAACTTCAGTAAAAATACCAAAAATCGACGGTCCGAGGCCTATATATTGCCTTTGTATCCGCATGTGACGTAACAATAGTGAACAAGAAGTGATTTCAACAGGTTACGGATTACGTAACGCACATTACACGTCACATCCTGTATTAAAAACTCACCAGGCCTAAATAATAGCGTTTCCTAGGAATAGGTGACGTCATAATTTTTCATAGCTCAATATAACCATCAATAACCTGACGTGTTTTCCACATACTATACTTACTATACAACGACCCATTTTTACAATAATTCATGTTTTGTGGGGTATTTTTGTTGTTTTTGTGGGGGATTTTGGTTGTTTTTGGGGGGGATTTTTGTTATGTTTTGATTTACAGCTGATATATAAAAATAAACCAAAGTACTGTTAACAATCGTTATATTTGTTTACTTACTTCTGTAATTTTGCATTTTTTGACTTATTTTTTTAAACTATTCTAGCTATTTCTACATTACTGTAAAAACGTTTCGGCAGAACATAGAGAAAAAAATAAAGGGAATTGATAGATTAATTTATTCATTTATTGTAATTATTATATTGGCCAAAAGTTAGAATATAGTGTAGTAGTGATTTTAATACTTTAATTTTAAATAAAAAAGTAGGGAAAAACCAAGATATCAACATCTGCCTAACATGGGATATCGTGCAATTTATAACCACTTACAATATATTGTAAATAAGAACAACACGTTTTAACGGCCACGTCATTTTTTCGTTATACCGTGTATATTGAATGACGTGTTTTAACTGTCCCAGTTTTGCCGTTTTATTCTCTTTTATAAAAATAACTGTGCCATTCTTGGATAGGATAGGATATTCATCGGGCAATCGTCAGATCACCTCACGCCCATCGTCGGGTTACCGGAGCTATTACAGTGTGTTGTATATGATAGACACGTTCCTTCAATTTGGTAGAACTCATTATTGATCCGCTGGGTTTAGGCAATGTCCGTACAGTGCCTTGCCCAAGGACACAACCGACTCTCAAGCGGCCAGTTTCGCACCTGCAACCTTTCGATTGAAAGGCGACGCACTAAACCGCTAGACCAACGGGTGATCTACATCTTCCTAACAAAATTTTACTGGGAAAACGCCAATGAAATGAATAAATCTAAACTACTCAGTCAGAGATTCCTTCCTCCCAGATCTCCGAATGGAAATCCAAGAACAATCCTCAATAGTTCGCAACATCCGAAGATACAACGAACCAAGCTTCATGCGCAGAAGGAATCCCTACAACTCATCATCGTAGTTGAGGATTCGTCATAAATTGAGGACGTTTTCAAGATGCACACTATAGAAATGATCCCTAAAAGTATGATCTTGGTTTAAAACTATCTTTGTAAACATAACCGGAATTTTAAAATACATATTCCCTTTGTGGTGCCTACAAACTTAAACAGAAGCGAAAGAAAACTATTAACCATAGAAATAAAAATGTGATCCTGGTGTTAATTTGTGGCATTTTTAACAAATTTTTTTTTTTTTTTTTTATTATTTTTTTTACCAAGCTAAGTTTCGAACCCATGATCGGCTCGTCACTAGGACCGTTATTTCTTGTATAAGAGTCGGTATATGTTGCTGTTTTCTCTGGGAATCCCCTGAAAATAATTAAATATTTTTTTAATTAAATTTTTCTATTTAAATTTCTATTTTAAATTTTGAAATTAAACAATTAAATTTTAAAAGTTAAATAATTTTTTCAAAACGATTTTGACCAGTCGAACACCCGTGTTATGTATTTGATGATAAATATACCTACAAAATTTGGGTTATATTCTTAAGTAAGTAAACATGGTGTACCTTTTAACACCTTTGGTATATAGACCAACAATGTACACAATTAATTTAAATTTGGGCAATCAAATGCTGAAATAAGTATTTTTCGAGTCTAGGGTATCCCCCCACGGGGAACCTTTAATTTTGTGTTTTGACATGTCTAGGTCATATTATTGTAACGAGTCGACTTGTGGGTTCGATAAACTCGTCTGCTCGACTCTGTATTGCAACTGACAACATGCACCTGCCAACATAAGAAAAACTAGGAAAACACGCGACCAACAAAATAAACCAATCACAAAGCGACAACTAAACGGGAATCTAAACAGAGCACTACGTCTCAAAATAGCTTTAAAGAAAAATGCACGTTGGGCGAAACGCAAACTCTAGGCGCTACAGTAGCTTTCCTATCTAAAAGTTTAATTGTTTCAGTTGGTAACTTCATTTTGACGAGACGGAGTTAAGATCCCTGTCATGTGTTGGAGGAAAAACATATAATATGATATTTAAAGTATATGAACTTAATAATGTTACCTTCTCAGCATCTTTAGATATGATATTCATGCTTATCTCCGTGAATGGGAAAACGCAAGAGGTTAACATAGTAGCAATCGTCAGATCACTTTGCGTCCACCGTCAGGTTACTGGGGCTATTTCAATTTCTTGTGTAAGCTTTAGACGTTCCTATAAGTTTGGTAGAATATATTAATCCACTGGGTTCAGGCAATGTCCGTTAAGTACCTTGCAAAATGACATAACCGAATAGCTAGTGATCGATTTCGAAACCTCAACCCTACGGCTGAAATGCAATGCACTACTAACACACCAACCGAATTACAGATGTAAATCTCCCTAATAAAAGATTTGCCAGACTAAACGCTGGAGAACTGAATAAAACTTAACTACTCAGCCGGAGATTCCTTCCTCCAAGATCTCCAAATGGAAATCACAGAACATTCCTCAATAGTTCGCAACATCCGAAGATACAACGAACCAAGCTTCATGCTCAGAAGGAATCCCTACAACTCATCATCGTAGTTGAGGATTCGTCATAATTTGATGACGTTTTCAAGATGCACACTATAGAAATGATCCCTAAAAGTATGATCTTGGTTTCAAACTATCTTTGTAAACATAACCGGCATTTTGAAATACATATTTCCTTTGTGGCGCCTACTAACTTAAACAGAAGCGGAAGAATACAATCAACCATAGAAATAAAAATGTGATCCCGATGTTAATCTGTGACAATTTAATACAAAGTTGACAACGAAAAAGTGTTTTGATGTCCATATTTTGCTGTTTTCTTTGGGAATCCCCTGAAATTAATCAAATAAATTTTTAAATAATTTTTTTTATTTAAATTTCTATTTTAAATTTTAAAATTAATCAATTAAATTTTAAAAGTTAAATAATATTTTCAAAACGATTTTGACCAGTCAAACACCCGTGCTATGTACTTGATGATAAATATACTTACGAAATGTTGGTTATTTACTTTTCTAAGAGTAAACATGGTGTACCTTTTAACACCTTTGGTATATAGACTAACAATGTACACAATCAATTTAAATTTGGGCAATTAAATGCTGAATTAAGTATTTTACGAGCTTAGGGTATTCCCCCACGGAGAACCTTTAATTTTGGGTTTTGACATATCTAGGTCATAATAGTATAACGAATCGACTTCTGGGTTCGATAACCTCTTCTGCCCGACTCTGTATTGCAACTCACTACCTGATCTTGCCAACATAGGAAAACACGTAACCAACAAAATAAACTAATCACAAATCGACAAATAAACGGGAATCTAAAAAGAGCACTACGTCTCAAAATAGCTTTAAAGAAAAAGGCACGGTAGGCAATATGCAAACTCTAGGCGCTACAATAGCTTTCCTATCTAAAAGTTTAATTGTTTCAAGTTGGTAATTTTATTCTGACGAGACGGACAAGAGATCCCTGTCATGTGTTTGAGGAAAAAAAGTCGGGTTACCGGAGCTATTGCAATGTGTTATGTGGAATTCACACGTTCTTTCAATTTTAATAGGACCTATTAAGCCACTGGGTTCAGGCAATGTCCGTTAAGTGCCTCGCTCAATGACACAACCAATTAGCTAGTGACCAGTTTCGAACCGTCAACACTTCGGCTGAAATGCAGCGCACTAAACCACCAAGCCAATCGGTGATGTGATGTACATCTTTTTCACAAAAGTTTCCTGGCAAAACGCTGATGAAATAAATAAAGCTCAACTACTCAGTCAGAGATTCCTTCCTCCCAGATCTCCAAATGGAAATCTAAGAACAATCCTCAATAGTTCGCAACATCTGAAGATACAACGAACCAAGCTTCATGCTCAGAAGGAATCCCTACAACTCATCATCGTAGTTCAGGATTCATCATAATTTTCCACCAAAGATGTAAAAATAATAATTTTAAGTAACTGGTGGTTGATTTGATTTTTATTTAATTTCAACGTTGAAAAAATTTCCGCTTTGATAATAATAATATGCAATTTTTTTAAATAGTAGCGTTATATACAATAAAACTAAACCACCGTTACAGCGATAAGGCCCATTATATATTCTCTTTTAAACGTTGGATACTCTCACACTACATATCTAATATATATTAGCTAACAGCTCTATAAAGTTTAGGTTATTTTAAGCTTGGTAATATAGGGCGTCATCATCAAATTTCTGTACAATTTGAAGTAAATAACTCTTACCAGTCCCTAAATATCGGAAGTCAATTCTAACACAAGTAATCGTCATATTACCTCGCGCCCGCCGTCGGTTTATTGGAGCTATTTTAGGAGACGGTTAACTAATTATTCTCCTTATCAAAAGTGACCTTACAAAAATGGCTGAACTCAACAAAAATGGCTGAAAAATCCTGACAAAGAAAGTCTTAGATTTTTTCACAATTTAAAATTGAAGCTTGGGTCTGCAACCTAAACTCAAAACCCTCCAAATTTTTTACTTACATATTTTAAGCTTAGACCCCTTCATACATCGGCAACTCTTTTTCACCAAACAGCTAGCAGATGCACAATCAACACCTTTATTTCACAAAGCACTGCTCCACTATTACAAAACTTTACAGTTAAACGAGAACACCGTCGCGCAGCCTAGCACATGCCGCTTCCAACCAAACAAACATTGGAGAATCACCACCATTGTTACTCAGCAAAACGCTCATATAAAAACAATGACTAAAAGAGGGTACCATTCGTCACACCCTGACCCGCATAGAGGTATGGGCTTGCGCTTTTCGAGAAGCTGATTGCTTGAGCGTTGGCTGAGCTTGTTTTAGCCGGCTGCCTTACGGTCTCTGGCGAGCTGCGCAGCGGAAAATTTACTTTCCACAGAACGCCTACCAAATATTATGGTAGCCACGATTTGTAAACTTTAGATCTCAAACTCGAAAACTAACTCTTGATTCAGTTTAGTTGTATTCTGCGTCTCATTCAATATACGGTTTATTCGCGACTCAGGTTACTTAGTACGTCATTCAGCATGACGCCAGTTGTATAATCCAAGGTACGTTATATACAGCATGACGCAAGTTATCTCAAGTACGTTATTGTAGGTTATTTTAGGTTAATATTATCTTATTCAAATTTCCAGAATATATAGGGCATTCACAAGGTGCGAGAAGTTTACGTGTGAGACGTTTCACATCTGCTTTACTCAAATACTTATACTAAAATATAAAAACAAGGGGCATGAGCTACAATTTGTTATTATTCAGTTTAGTTTAGTTTAGTTTATTCATTTTTTGCCCCAGTTTTTAAAAATGGCAAACGAATATAATCACGATACACGAACGGAAAAATACGGCAAAACGAACAGTCGTTAGAACACGTCAGTAAAAAAGGATATAAATTAATATATATAGCGGACGCGGCCGCCAAACCTAGGTAAATGAACAATATTTAGCAATCGAAATTTAATCAAGACCAAACGATTTAGAGCCCTGAAGAAGAGGGCGATAAAGCGTGCGGTAAAGCGTGTGCGGTAAAGCGCAAAAAAGTGTGCGGTAAAGCGCAAAAAAGTGTGCGGTAAAGCGCAAAAAAGTGTGCGGTAAAGCGCGACCATTAGCTACAACGAGACCTTCCATGAAGACTGGATTAAAGTTTACGCGGGAAAATAGTCAATCGTCGCTTGTCGTTTAGTGAATATTGATTTCTATAGACTCGGGGGTTGTAGCAACGGTGCATACTGTATAGATTCCTATAGAACGTACGAATAAACAATGTTTTTTTACGGTAAAAGCTTATGGAATACGGTACCTTATTTTTATATCCATGACTTGAGTCCGCGTACACTTAGGTCAGCTTGGAAAAAATCCATGGGTTTGTAGCGACCACTACATAAGATTTATGATCAATGCGTCATCACTGAAATATTAATATTAGGTTTACGATTATTACCGCAGCTGACGGATACTTTGCCTGAAATATTATTATTAGGTTTACGATTATTACCGCAGCTGTCGTACTTTGCCTATATAAGTTTATTTTACTTTTGCTCAAAATCCTAACGCATTAAGTAACATCTTGTATGTGACGAATACTGAGAGATTTTACCTGAAATCTATATCGTTGCAACATCTAACGATTTACTCGTAATTGGTACTAAGTTAATCGCCTCAATTGCTCAATACAATTGATGTTATAAAACTACTGAAGCGTTTATCGACGAACCACAGAAGTCAAGGAGAAGTTTACGCAGAAAGCCTCAATTAATTAGCGCACCTCCGAGAGTCGAGACAGCGCGTAGGAAATCGCAGATCCCATCAGGTGTTGTAACCGGCTTACTTGGGGCCTACAAGGAACAACCTAGCGAAATAGGCAGCGACCTGCAACGGCTCCCTACAGGTTAAAAAGGTTGTAAACCTCTGCATTACCCCATGTATTCGGTTATCAATTACAATCCGATTAATTTTAAATATTAAATTAGTTTTTTAATTTCCAAATCACAAATAAACGCGTAAACAACCAAAATTTAAATTAGGGTAAGTATATGCAGGTGCGAAACTGGTCGCTAGCTAGTTGGTTGTGTACTTGGGCAAGGCACTTGACAGACATTGCCCAAACCCAGCGGATTAATGGGTTCTACCAAATTGAAGGAACGTCTGAATCATACACAGCACACTGCAATAGCTCCGGTAACCCGACGGTGGGCGCGAGGTGATCTGACGATTGCCCGTGTGTTAACCCCCTTGGTTTTCCCATTCACGGGGATAAACATGAATATCCTATCCTCCTATATAGGACAGTGGTTCTCAATATTTATCGCGCCCATTACATTTTCCGACTACCATACAAAAACAGTCCTTGTGCCTAACCCAACTTGGGGTCGAACTTGGCTCGATAAATCATACTCAATACCTTACAATGGGAGAACTTGACGAGAGTTACCACCATCGGTTTACCAGAGCTAGTGTAGTTTGTTGTGTTTGTTTCAGACGTTTCTTCAATTTGTAAGAAACCAATATTCCGCTGGGCTTATTCCATATAGCAGGGGTTCTTAAACTGGGGGGCGTGGAAGCTTCTCAAGGGAGGCGCGAGCATGACAGTGGCATATTAATGAAAAACAGCTCTAAATTACAATCAAACCTCGTATTTCTCGTTAACACTAATCCAATAGATTAATCTGTGATCTAGTTTTAAAAAAACAATTTTGTCTGGGCTATAATCGTTACTGTTTTAATTTTCGCTGTCTTATTTTCCACAAAAACAGTTGCATCCTTCACACAAAGCAGGGTAATGGCAAATAAATTATTGTTCTATTTTTTGTAAATTTGATTTTTGAGTAGGTGAGGCGTGAGCATGAAACACAAATCTCAAGGGGGGCGCGACTGAAAAAGTTTAAGAACCACTGCCATATAGAGAGGATGCTATATTTTGCGAGAGGCTGTGTTTTACTACACCAGAACGAATTTGCCTACGAAACTAAAAAACAACTTTTTGTAGAAATAATTTATTTTTATTTGAATGGCAAACTTTAATCCTGATCTCAAAATCAACATTCACCATTCAATAGAGTTTCAGTGCAACACTTTTCTACTTATTTTGCCTGATTTAATTTAATCGATGACGGCAAAGCACGATTGATTTCAACGGATTAAGGGTTTCGACTAAATTGATGGAATTCAACCATACACAACACATTAGCTGTAGTAACCCGACGGTGGGGGCAAGGTAATCTGACGATTGCCCGTGTGGTAACCCACTTGGTTTTCCATATCGCGGAGATAAACATGATTTTATTGCCATGTCATATAATATATCGTACATCAAAACTGTCTTAGTAACGATCACCGGCCATTTAAACTCTTTGCCTTTGCGTGCCCTGCTTTACTTTATCGTTGTTGTAAACTTCCGGCAATAAACGACAACCGCTTTAACATTTGGTTTCCGACTTTATTACTCTGTAAAGCAACCTTCAACATGGTACCAGTAGTTCCATACGCAATCCGGCGTGGAAATGTACAGTGACAACGTTAAGACGGAAATATCTAGCATAAATCGGGAATGAGAATATATGTGTCACGTGACTATTTTCGTCACTATTGCCATTGAGTACCTGGAAATTTGAAATTCCGATCAGAAATTATTTTAAAAACAGAATGTGTTGTGTTTATTATTGGACAAACAATATAAACCAGGGGTCGTCAACCTTTTAACCTTAAAGAGCCATTTTAACCGATATTTCACACAATAAAAATAACTGGGAGCGGCAAGCTAAGAATATTTTCGAAATACACGAAAAACAACACCGTGAGAGATAAAGACGCGAGAGTTTTTTCATTTATGCATGGGTATTCAACTTTCGCCTTGCTGCAGTAGCAATAAAATTAATAAGGGATCATCAGAAGGATGAAAGAGCCGTAGGTTACCAACTCAGGGTATAAACTATTACTTACAACGTCTTGGCCACAGCAGTCTTTCAGAAACATGAAATAAGTTTCATACAACGCGTACGAAATCTTGTAACTTGTAGTCCATTGGGGATGAGTAGGGCGACCTTGTGTGGTCAAACCGGATATAAGCCCGGGAGCACCTAAATCAACTTGAAGCCATTCTCCTACCCCAGCTAAGAAACAGTACATTATAGTTCGTTCGGTTAGTCTGGTGGTAAAGTGTGTCGCCTTTCAATTGAAAGGTTGCATGTGCGAAACTGGTCGCTAGCTAGTCGGTTGTTTCCTTGGGCAAGGCACTTTACGAACTTTGCCTAAACCCAGCGGATTAATGGGTTCTACCAAATTGAAGGAACATGTCTATTATACTATTTTTTTAAGTTTTGTTTATTATAAGTAGAGTTTGTACGGATCGAAGCTAGGCTTTCCCGAAATCCGCATTACACCTTATACTCAAGTTGACGAAGATACTTTTACAGTGTGTGAATGATTGGCTTATTTAAAAGCTTGTTGACGAAAAAAGCCAGGCGTTATTTACTAGAATCATTTCATGCACACAGCTGCCTAACTTTTACAGCGTGCGGACGTTTGATTAATTTGGATTTAAACGGTGCATAACCCGCTCGATTTCACGACAAAAAATATGTAGAACTGCTTAAAAAAATCATCAGCGTTGCCTTTTGACTCGAATGGTTGCAGGTTCGAAACTAGTCGCTAGCTAGTCGGCTGTACCCTTGACAAGGCACTTTAAGAACATTGCCCAGTAAAAGATGGGTTCTACCACCAAGTTTTAGGACGTCTATATTTGTGAGAATTCGTACGTTAGTAGACATTCTGTCAATTCCAATTTAACTTACTTGTTAATGGCGCCCAAGCCCCATGGTCAGCAGAACCCGGAATATTATCCAATCGTGCGAAACGAGGTAAATGGTGGATAGAGTAAAAGGATGACGCAGTTATAGCACTATCAGCTATCCTTCCATCTTTTAACCCAGCCGGACAATTCAATCCTTCAACGAATAACAATAATAAGTGTAGAAAAAAATGAAAATAAAAGTGACCGAATAGCGTGGTGGGTTTGTGCATATCATTTCAGCAGAAGGGTTGCCGGTTTAAAACCGGTCGCAAGCTAGTCGACTGTGTACTTTAGCAAGGCACTTTACGGACATTGCCTGAACCCAGTTAAGTAATGGATTTTATTAAAATTGAGAACAACGTCTCGAGCTATTGTTTTACTGGGTCCAGTTACGAACCCATGCTGGGCTTGTTGCTAAGACCATTTTATATGTAAGTCGATATATATATATATCGGTAGCGTTAACCGTTCGGTCACACAAACTTACAAAGAACGTTTTATAGATGGCGTATAACTAATTAATAGACCACTACGCGCGACCGAACCTGGCGAATGGTGCCCTCTTAGTCATGTTGTTTAAATGGCTGTTTTACTCATAATGGTGGGGATTCCCCTATGTTTGTTTGGTTGAAAGCAGCATGTGCTAGGCTGCGCGCCGGTGTTCTTGTTAGCTGTGAAGTTTTGTAATAGTGGAGCAGTGCTTTGTGAAATAAAGTTGTCGATTGTGCATCTGCTAGGAATAAGTTCCCGATGGACAAAAGGAGAATAATTGTTCAAACGCCCCCGAAATCGCCCATGGGATTTACATCCAAATAAAAGATAAATATCTATCCAAACCTATAACTCAAACCTTGGCTGACTGGTGTTGATCTCGTTTCCAAGGTTTCTATTCGGTTTGCTAGCCCTGTGGAAATGAGATAAGATTAAGACAATGTTTTGGCCGGTAGATTAGTCTGGTGGTTAGTGCGTCTCTTTTTAGCCGAAGAGTTGATGGTTCGAAACTGGTCGCTAGCTAGTTGGTTGTGTCCTTGGGCAAGGCACTTAACGGACATTGCCTAACCTAGTGGATTGATGGGTTCTACCAAATTGAAAAAATGTGTGAATCATACACAACACACTGCAATGGCTCCGCTAACCCGACGATGGGCGCAAGGTGATCTGACGATTTCCCGTGTAATAACCCCCTTGGTTTTTCCATTCACGGGGATAAACATAAATAAACTATCCCTTTATGATACGACCATCGTTTATAATTAGGACTATGGTTCAATACAGATTAAAATGGTTCCATGACAACTGAACCCCTTAACAACTGAACCCCTACAACTGAACCCCTTTACAACTGAACCCCTTTTAACTGAACCCCCTTACAACTGAACCCCTTTTAATTGAACCCCTTTACAACTGAACTCCTTTACAACTGAACCCCTTTACAACTGAACCCCTTTACAACTGAACCCCTTTACAACTGAACCCCTTTACAACTGAACCCCTTTCAACTGAACCCCTTACAACTGAACTCCGTTCAGCTGAACCCCTTTCAACTAAACCCCTTTTAAATGAACCACTTACAACTGAACCTTGTACAGCTGCAGCCCTTTTTTAACTAAACCCCTTACAACTTATGCCCTTACAACTAAACCACTTTTAACTGAACCCCTTACAACTTAACCTTTTAAAACTGAACACCTTTTAACTTATCCACTTGACAACTGAAGCCCCTACATCAACACATTAGGCCGCACAGACATAAGTTATTCATCCTTTCTTTAACTGTCAATTAAGTTTAATGAATTGTATACTGCCGTTTAAATGTGCATTACCCATAGACCCGTAACATCTTTCATACCG
>CH002327.1:441436-475079 GCA_000149265.1 Ciona savignyi
AAAACAGACTTAATAAACAATGGCCAGAATTAAAACACCAGAAAACAAACTAAATTAACGATGTCTAGAATTAAAAGATCATTTTGCAGACTTAAAAATAAACTAAACTAAAATTCAGCCAGCATTTTAAGAATGAACACCACAAAAGAGACTTAATTAAAAATGGCCAGAATTAAAACACCAGAAAACAAACTAAATTAACTCTTTCACTCCCGGCCAAATGCATTAATTCAAACATGCTGTCCCGCAGTGTTTTTTACAATTTTTAGTCATTTTCAAATTAGCACAGTTTTTCTAAAGTTTATGCTATGATTTAATATTTAGTATGGTTGGAAAAGATAATTTATCCCTCTTTTAAACAAGCTGCACATCTAAAATCTACCTCTAATAAAGAATATATTAGGTAAACTTTAGTGAACACCACTTTTTATGCAAAGAAAATTCTGCTCGACTTTGAAAAATTTGAGGTGCACTGACAAACGAAATACTCACTTATTATTGGAATGCCCAAATGATATGAAAATTGGAATGTAGATTGTATAATAGTTTTTGTACTCAGAAAAATTCGAACTGTATTTTTATCTTTAGTAGTTTTTTTACTATTCCTAATTGAAATTTCCCTTTATTCTAACTATATTATGAAAAATTGAACCAAAACGCATTGAAGTTTTTAGTTTTGTAGAACTAAAATAGTAAAAAGTATAAAAAAGAACAGTGAAGGAAGTGTAAAAAGGGCATACAAAAGCAAACAAACACAAATACTATATCCAATATTCTTCAAAGCAGGGCACACCGAACTAGCTAGTCTTGCCGCCTTTTTCTTTATCGTGCGCTCAGCAGTACAGCAGGCCCAGTTGGATTCATGCTTTGGTGAACACGAGCATAACCGCCTGCTGCGAAAACGTCACCAACGCTTTCCTTTTTATCTCAACGGCACGAAATTCACAGAGAATGTAAAGAAAGACTTGCTTGACAAAAAGAGCTTCTCTGCAAGTTAACACGACTCCTATTGGCTGAGTTAGTCACGTGTAAATTCGTGTAAAATCGATAGAAATAAGAGGCGAAGCCTTGAAAAAGAAAGGCTATCACTCCTCGCATTTTTAATATTTCTCCACGATAATCACAGAGAATAAAATATAGGATTTCCTTGATCGAATGAGCCATAGCTGAGGTCTCTACCATTAAGCATTGCAGAGAAATCGTTTTTTAGATTTACAACCATTTATGTACAGTCGGGATACCATGTTTTCCCACCAACTCGCCATATATGGCGAGTTGGGAGGGAAAGAGTTAACAATGGCTAGAAGTAAAAGATCATTTTGCAGACTTAATAACAAACTTAACTAAAATTCAGCCAGCATTTCAAGAATGAACACCACAAAACAGACTTAATTAAAAATGGCCAGAATTGAAACACCAGAAAATTAAATTAACAATGGCTAAAAGTAAAAGATCATTTTGCAGACTTAAAAATAAACTTAACTAAAATTCAGCCAGCATTTCAAGAATGAACACCACAAAACAGACTTAATTAAAAATAGCCAGAATTAAAACACCAGAAAATTAAATTAACAATGGCTAGAATTAAAAGATCATTTTGCAGACTTAATAACAAACTTAACTAAAATTCAGCCAGCATTTTAAGAATGAACACCACAAAACAGACTTAATTAACAATGGCCAGAATTAAAACACCAGAAAACAAACTAAATTAACAATGGCTAGAAGTAAAAGATCATTTTGCAGACTTAAAAATAAACTTAACTAAAATTCAGCCAGCATTTTAAGAATGAACACCACAAAACAGACTTAATTAACAATGGCCAGAATTAAAACACCAGAAAACAAACTAAATTAACGATGTCTAGAATTAAAAGATCATTTTGCAGACTTAAAAATAAACTTAACTAAAATTCAGCCAGCATTTTAAAAATGAACACCACAAAACAGACTTAATTAAAAATGGCCAGAATTAAAACACCAGAAAATTAAATTAACAATGGCTAAAAGTAAAAGATCATTTTGCAGACTTAAAAATAAACTTAACTAAAATTCAGCCAGCATTTTAAGAATGAACACCACAAAACAGACTTAATAAACAATGGCCAGAATTAAAACACCAGAAAACAAACTAAATTAACAATGGCTAGAAGTAAAAGATCATTTTGTAGACTTAAAAACAAACTAAACTAAAATTCAGTCAGCATTTCAAGAATGAACAACACAAAACAGACTTAATAAACAATGGCCAGAATTAAAACACCAGAAAACAAACTAAATTAACAATGGCTAGAAGTAAAAGATCATTTTGCAGACTTAAAAATAAACTTAACTAAAATTCGGCCAGCATTTTAAGAATGAACACCACAAAACAGACTTAATTAACAATGGCCAGAATTAAAACACCAGAAAACAAACTAAATTAACAATGGCTAAAAGTAAAAGATCATTTTGCAGACTTAAAAAAATAAACTTAACTAAAATTCAGCCACTATTTCAAAAATGAACACCACAAAACAGACTTAATTAACAATGGCCAGAATTAAAACACCAGAAAATTAAATTAACAATGGCTAGAATTAAAAGATCATTTTGCAGACTTACCAGTACTGAACAGTAATCGTGCAAACACTTTTTAAAAATCCCGGCCTTGATTTTGCCGAGCGCCTTGCCTCCTCTATTTGGCCGTAAAGAGATTCATAGGTTGGGGGCGGGGGCTCGTTTTGGGTGTCGGTGTAAGTGGGCGGGGCGGGTTCGTCTGGGTCATGTTCGGCATACGCTGGGGCAGGTGGTTCATCTTGCATTGTCCCGTATTTACCACTTTCGCTCATATTAAAATGCAAAATTAATCTTTGAGTTAAATTTACGATCACCTTAAGTCAATGTGTCTTGATTTCTAAACCTAAAATAAAACAATTGAAAAGATTATAAACCAGGTGGAAGAAAAATTACCCAAGCTTTAAAAGTTACAGGTAACTTAAATCCAAACATACATAAATCAAGATATATAAACTGTTTTCATATTTAACCTATGCATTGCAGTTTTTGGCGCTATGGTTTTTAGATAAATTTGTTTGGCCCAAACCAGTACAGTCATACACAAAATAAACAATGAATGACCAGTTAATGTAAACATTTAACGGAATTTTTACAATCATCATCCAATTATAACCCAAAGCTAAAATTTATTACCTTTTATCAACAAAATTACCTTTTATCAACAATAGCAGGTAAATATATATATTTATATGTGACGAGTTTTGATAATATTAAGAGCTAAACATACATCATTTTGTCGCATTATAAGTAATTTTTACTAAAATTATCCAACCAAACATACAGTATATTTAGGCAATGGTCAAAGACTTATATAATTAGCCTAGTTGGCATGGCAAAAGTCATGCAATGTCACTGTATGCATGGTGGTACTGATTATGTTTGATTTTAAGTTTAAACCGCTGTGTTTAAGCAAGTATGTTGAAAACGCTTGGTCAGTCAAGTGCTTATTTGTACCTTGTGCCCCTGGCAGCCTAGGTTGGTATTTGCCTGCTACGAAATGATGTAAAAAGGCAAAAAAACAATCTTTACACAAGACATGACAGTTTCTGTGCACATATATCAAACAAATTGTAACCATGTATGATACACAGTTAACTTTGAAGGTTTTTTAATTCAAAACCAATTTTATAAAATTTTTCCATGATTCAGCAAAACTGCTGAAGTTAGAATCATGATTGTTAAATTTGCAATATATTTGAATTATTGCAAATTTAACAATATTTGTGTATCAACACGGAATCTGAAAAATACCGGTCAAATCTGGTTTTTTAATGCCGTGTTTTTGTGGGTCCACCGGGACAGAATGCTGTACTGAATCTGTTTTTCTTATCACCGCTCCCTCCATTTTGACCTTAGGTGGTCGAAAACCGAGTACAGATTTCGATTTACGTTTCTTCGATTTGCTGCTTTTAGTCCCGGTAAAGTTCTGCCAACTACTCACTTCTACTTTGTCGACTTTCTTCGTAGTTTTTGTTCCATTCCTGCTGGATCTTTTGTTTCTCTTCTGTCTCAATCTCTTGTTGACGCTGCCGTTTCCGTTCGTTCATTTCTCTCATTTCCATTTCCCGCCTCACTATCGCTAAATCGGCGAAAAGTTTACAAGTTTCTTTGTGCAATTCCAAAGCGTAAACTGCAGGGTCATCCTCTGAAATCACCGTACTTTGGTTTTCTTTCCGTAACTTCTTTTTTTTAAGTTTCAGCTTTGCCTCTAGTCTGTTTTTAGCGTCTTCAACTACTCCTAAGCATTCTTCTCTGTCCTTTTCCTTGCTTAAAAGCTCCCAGGCTTTTTTAACCGCATCGAACGCTTTTTTCGCATTTTCTTGGTCACCCTGATTTTTATCGGGATGCACTAATATCGATAATTTTCTAAATTTCTTTTTTACTTCGTCGTTAGGGGTTTCAGGGGCAACTTGAAGGACATCAAAGGGGTTCAAATTAAAGTATTTTGACCCAGGGCGATTTAACCGGGCTACTTGTTGAGTTGACGTTAGAACGGCGTCTGCTTTTTCAATTTGCTTCACTTCTGTCATATATTTTGCAAAGTCATCCTCTTTGCTGGATGACGCGGCCATTCTATTCGCAACACCACGACGTCTATGAAATAAATCAATCAATTAAACAGATTAATTTCTTAAATGCACAGAAATAAAATAATTGAAATATGATGATAAAAAAAATCAAAAACAGAAATTTTAATCAACAGAATTATAAGATATGATAGGATATTCATGTTTATCGCAATAAATGCGAAAACCAAGGGGTTAACACACAGGCAATCAGATCACATGCCCATCGTCGGAAGGAGGAAAACTGCTCACTAAAACTATGAAAACTAATTTAAACCCTGCCCTAAACACTAATCTCAACCCCAGAACTAACCCTAATTCCATGTTTAAAACAAACTCTAATGTCATAATCTTCATTTTAGTGTACAGTTTCCCTCCTTTAGGTTTTTCCCTTTAATAGTCACATAACTTTATTATCCAATTATACCATGTATATTTACTGACATGTTTAAACAAATCTAGTTTTGCTGTTACTGAGTGCAATACAATTTTTATTTTTATTTCTTTCGCTGCAGCGTTTACCACTAACAATTTGAAAATACATGTCATATATATATATACCAAAACAAATATGGCGTCAACTAAAAATCCATTATGTTATGTAATATTGATATAAGAAAAGTTTTCTTTATTATATAACAATTAATTATGTTATGTAATATTGATGGTTAGGTATATAAAGATAACTATGATCATTTTTAACAGAAAATTACTTCTTACTGATTTTTTTATAGTTTTACATATTTTGTTACCCTTTATCCACAGAACTTAAAAATTAGATTTTAATTTCCCATATAAGGTAAATAATAACTCATCATAAAAGTTCTATCTGACGCCCTTACATGCGTTATTATTTTTGTAACTTTTTCTAAGGCTAATTAACCCTCAAATTGGGTAAAAAATAACACGACTGTTAAAAACTAATCGCATGTCAGTTTGTTTCACATTTGAAACTTCCTTTCGCACGGTAACTTACCAACATTAAAGCATAGATACGGACACTCGCAACAGTGCTACCATTCTGGCAGAAATATCTCATATAAAATATCGCTCCAGCATCGTACGACGTCGTGCGTAGAATTGTCACAGAACTTGAGATTATTAAACAGGATACGTACGTTTTACACTCATGAATAGGAAAAGGCGGTAGAGTTATCACAAGGGCAGCAGAATGCCTCGCAAGTAAGCACGGAATAACATACGTAACTGGAATACAATTGGTGTGTTAACCAGTCATAATTACATACACCTTTTTCAGGGTTTGGCGATCAAAACTGGTTGCGAGTTAGTCGCTAACTAGTCGGCTGTGTCCTTGTGCAAAGTATTTATCTGACATACCCTGAACCTAGTATATTAAATCAGGTTCCAATAAAATTAAAAAAAAACATCTTAATCACACACAATACACACTATAGATGGCGTATAACCAATTAAGACCTCTATGAACGGGCGGATGTGACGAGTGGTACCCTCCATGAGTCATTGTTTTTAAACGAGTGTTTTGCTGAGTAACAATGGTGGTGATTCCCCAATGTTTGTTTGGTTGAAAGCAGCATGTGCTAGGCCAGGGGTGGGCAATTTCTCTAGTCGGCGGGCCAGATGTGAAAAAATGAAGTCCTTGGCGGGCCGGATTATTAGATAATTAATATTCAATATCTTAACAACATATTTATTCACCAATGCAAGAAAGAAATTTATAAATCATGCTTAAAGTTACAAAAACTTTACAAAAAAATTTAGACCAAAAAACCACATAAAGAACTAGAGAGTGTCAACCACGTGTTTAACCACCACTATTTGTAAAACACATTTTGTATGCCATATATTTATGCTACAGGGTCCCTAACCACAATTTGTATTTCATACACCGAGTATATAGTTTGTTTCTGCAAGCATAAACGCATGGGTCCCATAGTTAACCAACCAAACTTATTTTCCATGTGCAGATAAATAAAAGAAAACGTCTAAAATTTACGAACATTTTACCACAAATAATTTAAATTAAAGCTTTTTTTCAAGCGTTGTAGTGAAATAAGGCTAAATTCCCAAAACAGCCCGATTTATTTTTTAATGGTTTCAGGAAATTCCCCTGGGTTTAGTAGATAAGTTTCTGTTTTTATAAGTGACTCATGTTATGGAACAATTCTTAAAGTTTTAATCTGATTTGTAGACTGCTTATTAGAGATGTCAGTGCGATATGGCATGTCTGTTACAATCGTAATTCAGGAACATATCTTCGTTTTCAAGGAAATTACCATAAGTAAATGTTTTCTATTTTTTAATTGGTACAGAGTGTCTAATGGTCTAACATTTCACCGAATCTGATCAAAATTAGAGCAGCCGTTCAAGCGCTATGCCCCAAAAGCTAATTTATGAGAAAAAAAAAGTTTTGGTTTTTAACGTCTTATGGGAATTCCCCTGGATTCATTACCCAAAATTCTGTTTTTTGCATATCTAAACTCATGTTGTCTAACAAATACCAAAGTTTGATTGCGATTCCATTACTCCTTTTGGTAGAAGTCAGTGCGACATGGCATGCTTGTCACAATCATGATTTGAGAACATATCCTATTTTTTCGAGTATTTCCCTAGGTAATTTTATTATTTCTTCTAAATGTTAAATCAGTGACTAATGCACTTACATTCCACAAAATCTGATTCAAAGTGTAACAACCGTTCAAGCGCTATGCCCAAAAAAGGCTAATTTTTTAGAAAAAAATAGCGTTTTGGTTTTTAACATCCCAGGGGAATTCCCCTTGATTTACTACCCAAAATTTTGGTTTCTGCATATCTAAACCATGTTGTCTAAAAAATGTCCAATTTTCATTGCGATTCCATTACTCCTTCTGGTAGATGTTGAGGCGACATGGCATGCCTGTCACAATCATGATTTCAGTACAAAATCGAATTTTTTAGGGTATTTCCCTAGGTAATTTTTTTATTTCTTTTAAGTGTTAAATCAGTCACTAACACACTTACTTTTCACCAAATATGATTCAAATTAGAGCAGCCGTTCAAGCGCTATGCCACAAAAAGCTAATTTTTTCATAAAAAATACCGTTTTGGTTTTTAACCTCCCAGGGGAATTTCCCTTGATTTATTACCCAAAATTTTGGTTTCTGCATATCTAGACCATGTTGTCTAACTAATGACTAAGTTTCATTACGATTCGATTATTCCTTCTGGTAGATGTCGGGGCGCCATGCCATGCCTGTCAAACCTTTGACGAAAAAAAAAAAAAAAACGGACAAAAACAATATGTGTCCCATTTTTCCATAATGTACTCAAAGTGTACTACAATATGTGTCCCATAATTTATCATAATGTACTCAAAGTGTACTACTCTAAACAATAAGATATTTGTGGTCGATTAAAGTTGTAAACAAGTTGTTTAAACTTGGGCTGTAAGTTTGTTAATACGTCGGACCATCTACAGAAGATGGTTAGATATAGACAGCGGGCCGAACCTGGGCCACATTGCAGGTTATGGTTAGATACAGTCCGAGGGCCGGTCAAAATCCCTTCACGGGCCGGACCCGGCCCGCGGGCCGTATGTTGCCCACCCCTGTGCTAGGCTGCGCGCCGGTGTTCTCGTTTAGCTGTAAAGTTTTGTAATCGTGGAGCAGTGCTTTGTAAAATAAAGGTGTTGAATGTGCATCTGCTAGCTGTTTTGTTGGAAAAAAGTTGCCGATGTACGAAGGGGTATGGGCTCAAAATTTTTAAACAAAATTTTGTAGGGTTTTGAGTTTAGGTTGCAGATCCAAGCTTCAATTTTAAATTGTGAAAAAATCTAAGACTTCCTATGTCAGGATTTTGAGTGACAGTCGTTTTTTGAGTGACAACTGACCTCAGTTTGCATTGGAGAGATAGGGAAAATAATTAGTTGAACGCCTCCTATAATAAACCGTTAACGACACGGTGGGCGCGGGGTGATCTGATGATTGTCCGTGCGTTCGCTACTTGCGTTTTCCTATCAATGTGTATAAATATAGATATTCTATATGGCAAAAACAAGCAACTAGATTTAACAAAATTAGATAATGTAAGCCAGTATAAAATAGGAAAATGTAAGCATTTATAAAAATAAACTAAACTGTAGTACAACGGGATGTGTGGCGTTATAATGACAGTATAACAATGAATGGAATGATACGACTCATCGCACGATAGATCTGTTATAAGAATGACGTAAACAATAAATGGGGGACAGCACGGAAGAGCGGTAAGATGGCAGCATAACAATAAATATTTGGAAAACGGCGAATCAGCACTTTTTTAAGAGACAGTTAATATATTATTTTAGTGAGTTTAGGAAATGTTAGGGCGATCGGGAAATTTCAAGGCGGTCGGCCCAGAATCTAACCGCTGGCTGCACAGTATTTGCCCATCCAATAATACACGATTTTCTTAGGATAGGATATTCATGTTTATCTCCTTGAATGGAAAAAAAACAACGTCGTTAACATACGAGCAATCGCCAGATCACCTCGCGCCCACCTTTGGTTTACCGGAGCTATTGCAGTGTGTTATGTATGATACATACGTTCCTTTAATTTAGTGGAACCCATTAATCCGCTGGGTTTAGGCAAGGTCCGTTAGAGACACAACCGACTAGCTAGCGGCTAGTTTCGAATCTAAAACCCATCGGTTGAAAAGCGTTTACTTATCCACCAGACTAATGGGTCGTCCTAATTTAAGGTTTAATAACTATGTCACTTTTTAATCCCGTTATACCATGTCTATTTACTAAAGTGTTTAAACAACTCTACTTTGGCTTAAATACCACACTGACACTTATCAAAGCAAAAAGACTTTTCGCTTTGGATAACCCTCTGAAACTTTCTATTACCGCCCGATAAAAGCTGAAACCAGTCGCTCACCACCCGTTTGTGTTCATACCTTCCGTGTTATAGATATATCTTCAAAATACAAGCTTCACCAAAGTAAACAAGCATTGTTCTAATAGATTGAAATGTTTATAATAGTTTTCACATAGAAAAAATATAGAAAGTGTATTATTAAAACCGATCGGTCAAACCTTCTATATTTAAATAATATTAAGGCATTTAGAGTACCCTATTGGTAAGAATATAACTTTTTAGTTTGTCGTTTAATGTTTACACAACTGTGGAACAAAGGTGTAGCGACCTCATATGTTTACATAAGATTTATGATGGCCGCAGACGACATCTGCGCTGACATTGCGTCATCACTGAACTATTATTACCGCAGCTGACGAATAACCTTGTCTATATAAGTTTATTTTACTTTGGCTCCAGACGATGGAAGGCTCCTAACGGAGAGCTCCTAGAGAGAGTCCTAACGCATTAAGTAATATTCTTGTATGTGAAGAATACTGAGAGTTTATCTGAAATCTATATCGTTGCAACATCTAACGATTTACTCGTAATTGGTACTAAGTTATTCGCCTCAATTGCTCAATACAATTGATGTTATAAAACTACTGAGGCGTTTATCGGCGAACTACAGGAGATCAGTCAAAGAGACATTTACGCAGAAAACCTCAAGTAATTAGCGCACCTCCGAGAGTCGAGATAGCGCGTAGGGAATCGCAGATCGCATCAGGTGTTGTAACCGGCTTACCTGGGGCCTACAACGAACAATCTAACAAAATAGGCAGCGACCAGCAACGCAACCCTACATATTTGGTGACCCTGTTTCTGAGCAAATTTTGAGGTGGCATTGATGATGGGAAAGCCGGAAAAAGAAGAATTTCAACAACATTGCTCTGCTTCTTAAAGTTTCGAGGTACATTTCTGCATCAACTGAAAACGTCGCATTCGCCATCAAGAACAAACGTTGGACATTTCCGTTCTATTGTTCGTGGTGGTGTCAAGTTCGCACATCGGTTCATAGAAGCGAGATTCATTTGGAGGATTCTACAGACGACGATCGCATCTACTACGACGGGAACGAGATCAACTTCACCGGACAATTCAATTGAGTTCTAAATTATTGTTTTGCTATAGTGAATTTATTTAAAACTAGAAGTTATGGATTCCAAGAAAGAGCCTTAACAAGATCAAAAAACTCTCAGGCAAGACGTTGGATATGGCGTATAGCGTCTTGTCTAATACTTCTAAATCGCCATATGTCTTGTTTATCACGGATTATGACCTTTAAGTGTTGGGTCTGACCTCTTTATTCTACATCATTTCTGGATTACTTTCGCCATCGGAACTTCGCGTCAGTCTTCATACAGATTTGGAGAAGTCAACCACAGGTTATCTACCTGTTTAAATTCTACAAGAATGGTGTTTAAGCAATCAATCCATAGACGATATATTCCTCGAATGTCAACTGCAAGTATATCTCTGTCCTCTATTTAATCTATTTAAGAAACTGCGAAGACTGTTTCACAGTTAAAGTGCTATCAGCCAAAATGGGTAATTCCCGAGCTGCAATAACTATTGGAAATACTGAAATTGTATGTGAGCAAATAAATGCCACATTACGCCACAGTCTCCAATATAAATCCTACTTCTCCATTCGTCCTCTCGTTAGCTTTACCAATAGTAATGGTACCTTACGAATTGGTCAAGTAATGAAAAACGATGTGGTCTATGAAGGTGTAAGATTAGTTGAGCACTATACACCCGGAAGGACATTGAAATTTCGTGTTAACGATAAGTTCTACTTGTATGATAACTATACTTTAGAACATGCTGATGTCCATGTTCGGCATAAATTTTCTCTAACTCCGATTGAAGAACCACTCCGGACGGATTTGGTTTCAGCTTGCGAAAAAAATTCCCTTATCGTCGATGGGATTGGAGCATTTCAGCGCAATCCTTGGTTCAATACATCAATCGCAAGTTACAACGGACAACATCATTTACTCCAGAATGAAGATGCTAACGAGACAGCAGATGCAGATCCCCATACATTCGTTGGAAAGTCTATTGGATCACTTTGCCAAACACGCAATCTTGATCGATCCTACACCAATTTAAGAACATTTTTACGGTTAATCGTGGGGACATTTTTAAATCTTGTGTCGCCACAAATACGTGATAATCATTTTATTATTATTTTTTCGCACCATTTCTTGAGTTCGACAATTTTTCAGTTTATTTCTTCGTTCTCTCATATAATATCTTTTACGAAGTATGGCCATTTTTTGGTTACTCTAAACTAAAATGACCATACCTCTGAGGGGGGAAGTGTATGTAGCGACCTCATATGTTTACATAAGATTTATGATGGCCGCAGACGACATCTGCGCTGACATTGCGTCATCACTGAACTATTATTACCGCAGCTGACGAATAACCTTGTCTATATAAGTTTATTTTACTTTGGCTCCAGACGATGGAAGGCTCCTAACGGAGAGCTCCTAGAGAGAGTCCTAACGCATTAAGTAATATTCTTGTATGTGAAGAATACTGAGAGTTTATCTGAAATCTATATCGTTGCAACATCTAACGATTTACTCGTAATTGGTACTAAGTTATTCGCCTCAATTGCTCAATACAATTGATGTTATAAAACTACTGAGGCGTTTATCGGCGAACTACAGGAGATCAGTCAAAGAGACATTTACGCAGAAAACCTCAAGTAATTAGCGCACCTCCGAGAGTCGAGATAGCGCGTAGGGAATCGCAGATCGCATCAGGTGTTGTAACCGGCTTACCTGGGGCCTACAACGAACAATCTAACAAAATAGGCAGCGACCTGCAACGGCTCCCTACAAAGGAAGCCAGTCCCTGAAAGCTAACAACCAAATTGCCCGCTTACTATAAGTTGCTGGACATGAGTTTCTTATTCGCACCATTGGTCCGCATATACGCACGAAAAAAACGGTCCGTTTATTCGCAAGTCGTACAGAATGCTATTATTTCGAAACTGGCTTCGCGGCGTTCAACCATAATTTTTGTCCTATATCTATAACCGGACATTACAAAAAGGACCTTTTCACTCAAAACAGGAAGCCTTAGATGTTTGTACGACCTAAAATTAAACCTTGTATGTGCAACCTAAACTCAATGCCTACATCGTTTGGTCTAAATTAAATTTTGTCGTATTCGTCTTTGTACATATATGAATTGTACATGTATTTATAACTTTGGTATTTAGAACATTAAGGGGAAAACTCAAGATTCCAATAAAAAAACAAATAAAAAACTTCATATATGCTAGAAATTGCAGGATTTAATTATTTAGATAAAAAGAAGTAATAGATATCTATGTTTATCCCCGTGAATAAGAAAACGCAAAGGACGTTAACACACGGGCAATCGTCAGATTACCTCGCGTCCACCGTCGAGTTACCGGAGCCAAAAAGTGTTTTGCTCAAAGAGACAGTCGACCAGTTAGCGACCAGTTTTGATCCTACCGCCAAAAAGCATTATAAAAACCCATTCGAAACAGCCAACTTAACTGATCACACTGCAATTGTAACATCTTAAAAATAGTGGCGTAAGTTTTGGGTGACAAGGATCAACAGCGACAGGTAAATATAATCAACATTAGTCACATGGCAATTAATTGGTAATCAACACAATTTAGACGCACGCAGATAAGACATTGTAACATTTTGTAAGAAGTTTAGAGAGGGTGGGATTAAAAAGGACGGTTACCTATAATCAGCATAAATCACAGACAATCACGTGAAAATCAACGCGCAATTTATACACACACAGATAAGACATTTTAACACACAAAACCGACAATATCGCGACTGGTTTCGATTTACAGTTTTTATATGATCCGTATCTCTGTAAGCTGTAACCCATAGGACTAGATGCCTCACGAATTTCTTATTTCGATATCTTCGATCGCTCCTTTAACTCCATTTCCATTCGCATCTTGTGGCTTCTTGCAGACAAGCGACTTGTTCTAGAAAGCCTTAAAACATTTTTGTCAACTTAACACGAGATGTGCATATCCGTATAAAGACAGCATTTCCATGTTTTATCCCAGTGAATGATCAAACAAAAGGGTCGTTAACACACCGGCAATTGTCAGATCGCCTCGCGCCCACCGTCGGGTTACCGGAGCTATTGCAGTGTGTTGTAAATGATAGACACGTTTCTTCAATTTGGTAGAACCCAACAATCTGCTGGGTTCAGGCAATGTCTGTTAAGTGCCTTGCCCAAGGACACAACCGACTAGAGCGACCAGTTTTGGACCTGCAACCTTTTGGTTGAAAGGCGTCGCACTAAACCACTAGACTAACCAGTGGGACTTTTCTTCAATTTTGTAGAACCCATCAATCGGCTTAGATGTTTTTTAATTTTAGGGTCCAGACGATATCCACTAAGTGCCTTGTCAAAGATACCATGCTCAACGGGAAATCGTCAGGTCACCCCGTGCCCACCAAGAACTATGTTGTATTTAATTTAAAAATTGTTCTATTTTAAGTAGAACCTATTAATCCTCTGATTTTAAGCGATGTTTACTAAGTGCATCGCCAAGAAGCAAAGAAAAAAACCTTCTAACTAGCAAATAATTTTGATTGTATATAATTAAGCCGTTCCTTCGGCATCAGTAGAACCCATTAATACATTGGTCCAGTACGACGTCGGCTGAAAGCACAATAAAACAATTGAGCTAGCAACAAGTTTTCCGGATACGAGGGCCTTGCATGAGCGAGATACCATCAGGTAAATGGGTTATACACAAATAAGTAGGAAAAGTGCAGAAAGTGGTCTTTGTAAAAATTGAACCAGACACCCTCCTAGCCACCGTTTTATAACTCTTTAGGTTTAGACCATTGTTGGTAAAGAATAAACTTTGATGGTTATAGTTTATTATGGGAATGTGGATATGTCAATAACTACTGACCTGCTGGTTCTAGTTGATTGGTAACCAAACGTACCATCATTCCATCGTTTCTGCAAACACAAAATAGGAATACTACAAGATAAGATATGACACATAATAAGACATATGATATTCATGTTTTATCCGGGTTAATGAGCAAAAATGAAAGTAAAACAAAATAGGAATACTATAGAATAGAATATGACAAATAATAAGATGTATGATATTCATGTTTTATCCGGGTAAATGAGCACAAATGTAAGTATAATTCGGTCGTCTCAACAATTCGGTCACACACCTGTACTATTTATTTACATTAAACCTCACACCGGTTCAGGTAATGACGTCATATATTATGACGTCATATAGTCGACTCACCTTGCTGTATTCTGTAGCGCAGGAGGTCGAGGCGCAACAGATAAACACGAAAAGGAAGCTATCTCTAAATCTCTTGTTCATGAAGCAATATACAACCGGGTTGACGCACGTTGATACGTACGACAGCAACTGAAAAAAAAGTTTTTATTTGCGTGGCTAGGTTTTGAACCCATAATGTGCTCGTCACACAAGGAGTTAAGAATTCCGGTGGCAAAGGTTATTTATTTTTATTTTTTGGCTGTTTTTTCTCGGTTCTGTGTCGTAATTTTTTTATGTGTTATTATTTAATAGGAGGGCGAAAATGAATAAATTAAACTAAGACTAAAAGGGAATGTAGAATAAGAAAGTGGTTTTATACAATTGAATTGGATTTTTCCATTTTAAACGGTGCAAAATCAACCAGGCAATGCACTCTTTTGTACGGTATTGAGTTTTGAACCCATGATGATATTCGCGCCAAATACCATTTTCCAACAGAAATCGGTATATAAATCAGTCGCGTTAACCATTCGGTAACACTACCGTACAAAAAAACATTCACCGGGTGGAGTTTCGAACCCATAATGGGCTTGTCCCAGACCTTTTTGCGCAGGAATCGGTTTTCGTCTCGGTCGCGTAAACTATTCGGCCACACAACGGTAAAAACGTACTGTGCTTGCAGTAAACTTATACATGGCACGGTCATGTGGCCAAATGGTTAACGCGACCGATACATAAACCTACAACTTTACAAAAACGGTCGAGTAACGAACCCAACATGGGTTCGAAACTTGGCTCAGTAAAAAAAATCACTTACATGGACAATATGCATATGGCCTTCCAAAGCTGACATAGCTCGCTTTGGATCAAACGCTCTCCAGATATTAATGACATAGAGAGGAGACCAACATACAAAGTAGAGAATCTGAGACATAAAATTAAAAAGATTGTTTTATTCAGTAATGGGTAGGTTTTATTGAGTACTTCATTTTTTCAGTATTGGGTACTTCTTTTTCAGCGCTTTTTATTGAGTACTTCCTTATTGTGTACTTCATTCTTTTTTATTATTTTCTTTATTTTTTTTAGTATATTGGGTATAGGCCACTTTGTTCTTTTTCAGCGCTCTATATCGTTTAATTTTAAAAGTTTTGTTTTTAGATTAATTTTAAAAATAATGTTTTTTTTTTGTTTTTTTCAGTCAGACCGAGTACCTTGGTGGCTAGTAGATCGATTTTTAACCCAAGAACTGAAGGTTCACAGCCAGTCGCTAGTAGTTGGTTGTGTCCTTGGACTAGGCATTAAGCATTGATTCCCTGAACCCACTTGATTAATGGGTTTGACTAAGACAAAAAAAATTGCCACACAACAGTACTGCTGACCAAGATTAGTTTTTTACCGGGCCTATTTGAAAACCCAATATGGGTTCGTTGAAAAAACGGTTTTTGTATGTAAGTCGATATATGTATCAGTCGCGTTAACCATTCGGCCAGACGACCGTACACACTTCATTTTTTTTACTAACCTAAGTTTCGAACCCATGATGGGCTTATCACAAGGACCGTTTTTTGTATAAGAGTCGGTATATGTATCGGTTGCGTTAACCATTCGGCCACATAACCGTATACACACATACCACGATAAGCATGAACATTTGGATGACTCTTTTCTTTGCCCGCCATCTAGCGAGTGCTCGATTCGCCCGTTCGTGTTGTTCCTGGCGCGACTTGGCGGAGAAATTGGAGACGCAATCGGTGCTACGGATCAGTAGAGAAACGGCCGTTGGTGCGCCACACTATAATAATAAAGGATTTGTTACGTAATTTTACACAAAGATTTAGGGAAAACTACGAGGGGCGTAAAGGTTATCCGAAAATAATTTAATTTTTTTAAAGGAAAAAAGGGAAATCAAGTATTCTGTGTGTGGTGTTTTGTCTGATGTAAGTGCTGGGATTAATTCTGGGGTTAAGTGAGAAGTTTGACTCATTTCAGAGGTCTTAAAACATGAACCATGATAGTTTTCCTCATTTCAGAGGTCATCAAGTTTTCCTCATTTCAGAGGTCTTGAACCACGAACCATCATGGGTTCGAAACTTAGCCCGGTAAAAATGATAACTTGTACCTCGTTCCTTGCTCTCTTGACCGCAGGACTGTTGAACACCGAAGAAGGGGTCACTTGGGGAACTCGGGGATTTTGTGGGGTAGAAACACACACCCCGTCCCCGTTGCTTGACCCAGCATTGTAGTCGGAGCTGGATCCGAGACGGCCATCTTAAAAATAAAACAAGAGTAGGACGGGAATGTATATGGGTTACTTAATGTTTTTCCATGGGTGGGTATGAGAGGAGACGCTTTTTTTCAGATCCACTGGCTGTGGGTCTAGTGCTTGTCAACCTTTTTTAAAATTGCACACACTTTTTCAATAAGACATCGGCCTTTCAATAATACACCACATTATTGGCTTTTTTAACAATACACCACGGTCTTTACAACCACAGTCGGCTTAATTTGTCTTCACGATCACTTATGTATAAGGGCCTTCCTCTTAGTAAAGTTACTTTAGTACAATATTGTCAGAATCATAGTTCTGTCAATTTAGAATACGACGTAGTGACATCTGGTTTGACAATAAATTCACAATATTGTTTTATGAAAGTTGTAAACCCCATACACCTTATTATAGTGGTTCACCCTTTACACATTTTGGTACACGATTGGCTGTACAATGCAACCGGTTGAAAAGCCCTGGTTTAGGCGATGTTGAGTAAGTAAGTGCCTTGCCGAGGATTTATTTCGGTGTGCACAATATTCCAGGCCTTTATTGCCGTCAATGCAATATAGTCAAGCCGGTAATTTAATTTTAAAAGGGTTTATCCGAAGCTTAACCACTTACGCCATCTTTAATTTAGCACATAATTTGCAATCTTGTGTGCTAACAACCGTCGTTTCGTTATATTTTTCTGACTAAAGTGCCTTCTTTTTTGTCGCTTTCGAGAATGAAAGACTATTTTTACCGATCCAAGTTTCGAACCCATGGTAGGCTGTTCACTAAACCCATTTTTAAATAGAAATTTTAAACGAATCAGTCGTGTTAACCATTCGGCCTTACGACCGCTTAGAAAAAAACAATCTAAGTAACAAGGTTTTAATTTGAATTCAAATTACTTTAACCTGTGATGGCCTTGTTTATTTATTTAAGACGTTTAATTTGAATTTAAATTACTTTAACCTGTGGTGACCTTGTATATTTATTTATTTAGGACGTTTAATTTGAATTTAAATTGCTTTAACCTGTGGTGGCCTAGTTTATTTATTTACTCCAGACGAATTGCCGTTTTAATACTTTGTACAATAGTTAGAGTATTTCATCGATATTAATTAAATTCAGTCGCAATTGCTTTCGCCAATACAGCCGGTTTCCCTCGGCTAATCGCATGATTTTAAGTTAGTTGTTATCGACTTTTTCTAGGACTAATAACGCTTTTTGAGATGTAAGTCGTTTAAAATCGACATAATTTAGACTCTGAATTAAAGCTACAGGATTCGCCCATAGTGTGAAAACTATAATGTCTGTGACGTTTAAATAAACATTATTCCAATATAAAACTACTTATTCGCATAATAACGTACTCAAGTTAGATTATTTATAACTATCAGGTTAATTTACCCACTGCAAAAGACAATATTGTAATTTAATTCAAACCATTAATCCACTGGGTTCAGACAACGCCAGCTAAAGGGCTTGATCGATTATACAAACGAATACAAACTGGTTTTGATACACAAATCTTTTGGCTGACGGTTTGTTAATTTACTGGGCAGATTGAAAGACATCATGTAGAAATTAGGATAGGGTATTCTTGTTTATCGCCTTGAATGATAAAACGCAAAGGTTGTTAACACACGGGCAATCGTCAGATCACCTCATCGCGCCCACCGTCTGGTTACCGGATCTATTGCAGTGTATTGTGTATGATTCACACGTTTCTTTAATTAAGTAGAACCCATTAATTTGCTGGGTTCGGAGAGACGTTTCTTAGAAATTAGGCTATTAGTCCAAATTAACTCTAAATCACCATGACAAAAATGCGTTCGCCTTTTATGTTTAATAATTCGACAACTCAACTGTAGGCATGATCTGTATAACCACCCTTTCCGCATAAAAATTCCCAATTACAGGACACCGACATGTATATATAGGATAGGATATTTATGTTTATCCCCGTGAATGGGAAAACCAAGGGGGTTAACACACGAGCAATCGTCAGATCACCTCGCGCCCACCGTCGGGTTACCGGAGCTATTGCAGTGTGTTATATATGATAGACACGTTCCTTCAATTGGTAGAACCCATTAATCCGCTGGATATGGAAAGACATTTTTTAGAAATTATACTGTCAGTCCAAATTAACGCTAAATTAGCATGAAAAAATGCGACTGTGGACATGACATGTATAACCATTCTTTCCGCATAAAAAATCCCCTAATTACAGGACACCGACATTTATATACAGATACGCGGTGACCAGTCAACTGAACCCCTTACAACTGAACCCCTACAACTGAACCCTTTACAACTGAACCCCTACAATTAAGCCCCTTACAACTGAACTCCTTTTAACTAAACCCCTTTAAACTGAACCCCTTTACAACTGAACCCAGTTCAATTGAACCTCTTTACAACTGAACCCCCTTTTCAGTTAAAAGGGTTCTGTTAAAAGGGGTTTCAGTTGTAAAGGGGTTCAGTTGTAGGGGTTCAGTTGAAAGGGGTTCAGTTGTAAGGGGTTCAGTTGTCATGGAACCCAGATACGCACCTGCGATGTTTCGGTAGCTTGAATCGAGTTTAAACCGGTTTAGAATATCCCAGCAAACTTTGGAGTATGCCACGGTCATTACAACTCCTGGGACGCAGAATAAGGCCACGAAGAGAAACAAATACCTGTGCGAATTAAATTGTTACATCGTGGATTATCTGTGCGATATGATGATGTTTATTCCAGTAAATGGATAAGAGAGAGTTATAAGATTAAGTATTGTAACATATGGGTGCTTTTTATTTAATTGTGTACATATATAACCTTTTTAATGGTCACTTTTTAATGGTTCACTGTGAGAGAATACGTTGTTTATTCCAGTGAATGAGAAAATGCGAGTTATAAAATTGACAATTGTATTTTGAGTGAATTTTTATGTAATTGTGCACATATGGACCCTTTTAAATGTTCACTTTTGTATATCCACTTTTAGTGTGATAATGTTATCTTTTTGCTTCTACTTTTATTTTAGGCAATTCTACTGTACATACGCATAGTCAACGGCTAGTCTCGATCCGACTACCTTTTAGTTGAGAATTCAACAAGTGTAGGTTTCAAAATTTTATTTGATGGTCTTGTCATAAAGACCAATTCGTATATAATTCGGTATATGTGTATCGGTCGCGTTAACCATTCGACCACGCGACCGTATTAAATAGCACATTTTTTATGCTTGCATTAATGGACGGTTAATTCCATTACTTTTTTTCTAAATTAGTAATTTTCTAGGCATTGTATACGGTCTTGTGACTGAATGGTTAATTTGACCATTACATATTTACCGACTTCTATAGGATATTCTTGTTTATCCGCGTGAATTGGAAAACCAAGGTGGTTAACACACGGGCAATCGTCAGATTAACTCGCGCCCACCTTCGGGTTAACGGAGCTATTGCAGTTAGTTATATATGATAGACACGTTCCTTCAACTTGGTAGAACCCATTAATCCGCTGGGTTCAGACAATGTCCGTAAAGTGCCTTGCCCAAGGACACAACCGACTAGCTGGGGAACAGTTTCGAACTTGCAACCTTTTGGTGAAAGGGCGTCGCTCTAAACCACCAGATTAACCGCGGTCGGAAATATAGAAAAAAAAGCGGCCTTAACCCCTTCATGGGTTTAACTTAACCTGGTAAAATAACTCAGAAATGAATAACATTGCAAAATCACACTATAGAACATAAATAAGATCACAAAATCACACTATAGAACATAAATAACATCACAAAATCACACTATAGAACATAAATAACATCACAAAATCGCACCAGGTTTTATTCGCAACTTGACTGGGAAACGTCATCCGACAAGCCACCACGCATTTCCCAACTTTGATGATTGGAATGTTGCTTAGATTGCTAAAGAACAGGGTGGGCGAAACGAGGACAAAACTTACAACCCAAATTGCGGCAATTACCTGCAAAGCCAAGTATTAATTACCGCAGAAAGTGTTATAACGCTGGTATTTGTCAGATTACTTTAGAATATAGGATATTATATTTGTTTATCCCCGTAAATGGGTAAACCTAGGAGTTAAACACTCGGGCAATCGTCAGATCACCTCGCGCCCACCGTTGGGTTGCCGGAGCTATTGCAGTGTGTTGTGTATGATTTACACGTTCCTTTAATTTGATAAAACCCAATAATCCACTGGGTTCAGGCAATGTCCGTTAATTAAGTGCCTTGCCCAAGGACACAGCCGATTAGCTAGCGACCAGTTTTGCACCTGCTACCCTTCGGTTGAAAATCGACGAACTAAGCCACCAGACTAACCCGTCAGACAAACCTCATAGCCACAGTCGGATTTCTGGAGTTAGTATAGTATGTTGTATATGATGTGGTCAGACAAACACCGTTAAGTGCCTTGCTCAGGGACACATCCGTAAGCATATACGAAAGAAGCAACAATATAGGCGAAAGCATACGAATATTGCAGCCGATTTCCAAAAGGTTATTGCTGTCAAAATTAAGTAAAATTGAATAATAATTTTGACAGCAACGTAATAGCGAAAATTGAATCATATTTCGGTTAAAAATTAAAAGCGACACCTCCAACCCACAATTGAATTGGCCGGTAATTAATACGAAATGCGCATAATTTGGAGACGCCCATCTTATTAAACGGCATCGGTCGGAACGTATCTGCGTTATCAAAAATAAAAATTTATTCCCATAAAACCATTGAGAAAACTTGATTTTGGAAGCATTTTACAAACGTCTATAGTTGTAAAATGCATATAATATAAGAGTATTTATGTTTTATCCATGCTAATTGTAAAATGCAAGGGGTGTTAACACACGGCCAATCGTAAAATTACCTTAAAATCCCACAGTCGGATTACTGGAGCTATTGCAGTGCGTTGTGTATTGTTGTGTGGCCGTTCCTTTAATTTTTTATTTTACTGGGCTTAAGTTTTGAGCGCACTATGGGCTCGTCACAAAAAAGACCCTTTTTTGTATATAAAGCGGCTTATGAAACAGTGGCAGTTCGGCCACACTACCGTTCCTTCTTTCAGTTTTTTTACCTAAGTTTCGCCCCCGTTATGGGCTTGCCACTAATGCACTTTTACATATATGGAGCAGCATATAAATCGATCGCGTTAACCATTCGATTACACAACCGTTCCTATTCTTTCGGTTTTAGTAAAACCCATAAAGCCACTGGGCAATGTCACCTAAGTGCCTTATGTCCAAGGACACAACCATGTTGACAGCGGCTGGCTTCAATGCAACAACCTTTTGGCCACTGCAAACCCCTATCAATGTTACCGATTGAGCTAAAAACTTGGATATGAGTTTCATTCAAACTCAAAGGATTTTACTCTTTTTCTCTGCGCCACGCTCATGACAGACATGTCCGGTCGCCAGTGTAATGGGTAGAACTGGTTATCCAATCAGGTTAAAATTATCAGTCATTATACCTAGCTAATAGTTTGCGTCGACCTTCATTTTATAAAAAAACAGAAAACTAGGTGAATTCCCGTTATCGAGAAAATGTATAAAAGAGGTAAGTAAAGGCATTTTTTGTTATCGTCGATATCTTTGCAAAATATTAATCTCTTTTTACCTTTAACGCATGTTTGCGAGTCTGCCACGCACGGGACTTTAGAGGATGGCATATGGAACTGTATCTTTCCAGCGATAATGCCAACATTGTGATGGTGGATGCAGCTACCGATACAGCTGATGAATAAAACAAAGAATGATCAAATTCTGAAATCTTATTATATGCTTTTGAGTGTAACCAGTGATGGGATTCAAAATTTTAGGAACGAAAATGGGGTCATTTATAAGTTATATTTTCACAAAACTTGAAAAAACACTTGCCCATAAGATAAGGAATCATTTTGCAAAGCAAAGCTCCAAATACGAAGCGCTGAAGCAGCTGCCCAACAAGAGACACCGGCATACAACATACAGCAAGCAGTAGATCGCTAACTGCCAAACTTAGTAAGAAGCAGTTGGTAACAGTACGCATACGCCGATTCAACGACAGCGTTATGATCACCAGTATGTTGCCAGTTACCGCCATGAAGAATACGAGGGCGTATAAGGAGATACTTGCAACGTCTTTATCTGGAAAGGTTGTTTTCAATTAACATATTTAAGTTATAGGGTTGTAGCCTCGAATCCCACATAAAGAAGCAAAAAAACTAAATTGAAACTCCGAAGATTTACAGGGTGGTCCGGAAAATTACGATTTTGCGGTTGGAGGGTGGCCAAGTCCTTATCTGGGGATGTTTAATGTTGTTTTCAACAGTCCTATAGTTTTAAAACTTTATATTTACAATTAAAATTTAACAATTAAAAAAAAGCTTAAACAATAAATCGTCTACATAACATATATATATAATTTTTAGTTGAAAGATTACTGACTTAAATCCCAATAACTGTTAATTAAAAAAAGCTGAGTTTGAAACAGATTTTAAAGCTTAAACAATAAATACGTCTATCACATATATATTGTAGGTCAAAGGTTATTTGGTAGAATCCTACATAAAGAAGCAAATTATAACCTAAGCGAAATCTTTAAGATTAACATATTTTAGTTAGAAGATTGCGGGGACGAACGCTACGGCTTGCTAAATGTTGTCTTAAACAATCCGAGTTTTAAACTTGATCTGCATAACCAGACCGGAAGGTGTTAAGATCGAAACCCGTTGCTTGAAGTTGTTTCTGTGGAAAATCCTGATGCCGGAGTAAATGTAGTGCGCTAAATCTAATAAATATGTTTACGAATTTAGTCTTAAATATCAGTTTTTCAACTAGAAATATTTCCAACAACAGCAAACTGTAGGATTCGATGCATCCACCTTTCAACCAAAATGGTAATTTTTTGGGCGTGAGTGTATTTTTGCTCCCTTATTTCCGTGATAAAAAATAACGTGAAAAAAGTTAAAAAGCAACGGCAAAACCACAGTAATTAAAACATGTTAGCAACATACACATTCAAAGAAATTAAATTTACACAGATTGAAATCATTGTTACTGAGTTAGTTCGTGTATCTTGTTGTAAAACATGTATGTTGGCAGAATAATTAAAAGGTGCTGCGTTAACACAACAGATTAATCGATTGAACTAACACAGTCTAGCAGTGATTTCAATCGTTGTGAGGTTAAATCCAATCGACCAACGCAGGGTTTAGTGCTTTCAACCAAGTGAACACAACCGCACATAATGTGGTTAAGGTAAAAATCGAACCATGAACCTTCCGGTCACAAACTTAATTGTTATCCAGTAGACTACACTGAATATTTATTAATAATAAAATAGAAAGTGGTCAGGGTGAAGATCGAACCGGCCACCTGTTGGATTATGAATTTTGTCTTTATCCATTAGACCACAATTTTGTCTTTATCCATTAGATTTAATAATTAAAAGGTAGAAAGTAGTCAAGGTAAAAATCGAACCCAGCATTTACCTAGTCTAAACGCCCGTTTTTACCCACTGTGCTACACATCATATTCATGGACCAAAAAGTAAAAAGTGTTCAGGGTAAAAATCGAACCGGCTATCCATTAAACCAGGACGATTTCCCCAAAAATGTTAAATATTCTAAAATTGCTGCAACGCCAAAAAGATGGTTTAGATTAGACCAAAAAGATGGTTTTGTGTGCATACGTGGTTTAGACCGAAGCGTAATATTACGGGTTTGAGGACGCAACAGCGCAGATAATCCTAGATTTATCTAAATCCGAGTCTTTCAGGGATCAAGAGGTTTCATACAGTTGAGACATAGTGACAGAAACGTGAAGCCCAACGCAGATACATGGCTCATGTCAAAATTTACTTTCGCCGTTCGGAATGTTGTCTTAGAGATTGTACCCATTGAGTTAAGAATTTGGCAACTCTTTTATCGGGTTAGGTTTCTAATCCGTGATTTTTTTCGTCCCCAAGACCGTTTGTTATTTTAAAAACTGTATAATAAGTATCGGTCGCCATTTGGCCACACGTACAATTTGTTAAGGTAGGCTTATCTAATTAAAGATTAAGTTAGTTTTTAATTTTGCGTTTTTTCATTACATAATATGAAATATACTGCAGTGGGCGATCTATAAATTAGCCTTATCGGTTTATGCGTTACTCTAGAGATGGGCAACTTCTCTAGTCGGCTGGTCAGATGTGGGAAAATGAAGTCCTTGGTGGACCGGATTATTACATGAAAAGTATTCAATATTAACCACATATTTTTTTGCAAAGGCCCCATTACAGGGTATAGTCAGATATAGTCTGCGGGCCGATCAAAATCCCTTCCATTGCCTTATGTTGCCGATGTCTGCTCTATGGGTACGAACTTTCCACGTTAAATTGTCTTTCCACATAGGGTAAGGGCGAATGATTACAGCCAACGATAAATATATTCGTTCTATACAAATAAAACAGTCTTAAGGACGAGTCCTACGTGGGTTCGATCCTAGGGCCAATAAAAAAAACAAAGAAAAAGAGATATATGTATCTCTATATTCAGTATTTCTATTTATTTAAATAACTTTTGTGTAATGGTCGTGTTGCCGAATCCTTAACTTATAGCGAATTACATAACCCAAACCAGCAGTGGTTCTTACTCTTTTTGAACTTGTGGCGTGCCCAAGACCAATTACAAACGCAAACGGGCGCACTTTGCATGGGAAGTCAAAACAATATGCTAAATACTCAAAACGTTACAATGGAAAAAAACGAACTAGACACTAACCATTTAGTAGTTTATGATCTATGCACCTTGTGTCGTAAATTTACGAAATGCAAGTGCGGCGCACCATTTAAGAAATGGTTTTAAGTTTTTTTGTCCTAAACAGACTTATAACGAGCCCATCATGGGTTCGAAACACACCTCGGTTACAAAAAATCGTGTTTCGCACTGAATATAATTAAAGCTAGTACGCTCAGGCATACATATAACGCTGTTTTGAGTATAGACTTTCCATGCTTATGTTGCAGGTGTCCTTTAAGCCTACTAACACTGTTGTTTCAAACGTATATCTGCAAAATCGGGTTTCTTATTTAAGAGAAATTTGATCACGTATTCTAATCCAACTGTCCACCGAAGCTAATCTGACGATTGACAGGCATAAGTCTAGCTTTGATGTTGTATTCATGGGGATAAACACGAGTATCCTATATACGAGTTTGTTTTTTTTATTTGAACCTAATAATTTTAAAGAAAAACAAGAATATTTCGAAGTTGTTTACGGCTCGAAGTGTCTGTTTGAAGAAATTCTTGATTAGGCTATTTTTTAATAGATCTTTAAAATTAATTGCGATTGGGGTTTATTTGAGAAAAATGTGTATTCATGGTGGTTGCGATTTTAAAATACTGAAATTTTAAATAAAACTTTAAACTTTTTTACTGGCCGAATTTTAAATCCGGAGTCATTTTCTAAGTTATTTTTAACATAGAAATCTGTGTACAAATCGGTTGCGCTAGTATTCTTAAACATGTACTTGTGGCAGAATGGTTAACTCCACCGATTTAAATACATTTTTTATACAAAATGCCCTTATTGACGATTAAGGGTTTGGTAACTGGACAGTTAAAAAAATGATTAAGGCGAGTACAGGTGTGTGGTCGAATGCTTAACGCGACCGATATATACACCAATTATGTACAAAACCAATCTAAGAGGCGAGACTATCATGGGTTCGAAATTTCGCCTAGTTATATAACAATCTTTAACATGCAGAATGCCCGTTAGGCGATCTTACCTGACATGCCTTGCACCAAATCCTTATTTCCTGGTTGATCTGTAAAGTTGCTCATATTCGAAGAGTATCCAAGCCGAACCAACGTTTCTCCCAAACATTTCAATTTTATTCCTGTCAAATTCATCTTGGCTAGAGTTGTTTAACTCTTATACATATTTGGCAACATATATTAAAGTATAGATATGATCTGAAAGGTTTAAGATATTTAATACATTTCAGTTTGAAAAAATAGGTTTAAAAGATTCTTTAAAAAGATAAATTGAATCAGTGAATTTCCATTGTTTATTGAAGTTAAAGATTCAACCTTTCACGGATAATCAGGTTTTATCCCTGGAAAATTGTAAATTGTAAGGGGCAACACCAATAGGAGGGAAATCGGGAAGGAAGGTAGGAGGGAAACTGCTTACTTAGACTATGGAAACTAATTCTAACCCTTCCCCAAACACTAATCTTAACCCTAGAACTAACCTTAACTCCAACCTTATTTTTAAAACTAACTCTAATGCGTTAATATTTATTCAAATGTGCAGTTTCCCTCCTTCCCGCTTTCCCTCTTTTAGGTTTTCAAGCCGTTTTAGCACGATATTTGTTTCAATTAAGTATTAACGCATTAGAGTTAGTACGATATTTGTTTCTTGCCCACCGCCGGGTTATCAAAGCTGTTGTAATGTATCGTACATAAGACTTTTACTGTTAGATTTTTGTATCGTTTTTTTCTCGAATCCATGAAAGACGATTTACGGAAACCGTTTTAAATCGAATTCCGTAAATGAAACGATCCCGTTAACCAGTCGATCATATTCTTTTGACACTGCCACTGTTTTTCTTATACCGCGTTAAGTTTAAAAACCATAAAACTACCGACAAAATGTTCAAACCACTCACGCTAAATCCATTCAACACTGGGTCGATACATTTATGTAATCTGCTTGGAAAGCGTGAAGGATGTATGAAACAACAAGAACCAACCAAAGGCGGTAAATCCGTATTGCATATAATAGACATGTTGACCAGTTACTGGACCAGGGCCCGATCTAGGACAGGATATTCTTGTTTTATCATCGTGAATGCGAAAACTAAGGGGGTTAACAAACGGGAAATCGTCAGATCATCTCGCGCCCACTGCCGGGTTACCAGAGCTATTGCAGCGAGCTGTGTATGATTAGACCTTTTTTAACTGGCTAGCGACCAGTTTCGAACCTACAATCTGTCGGGTGAAAGGTAACTCACTAAACCACCAAGCTAATCGGCATAAAAAAACTCACCGAAAATTTTGCCGAATGGTTAATCAATGTACACATTTTCTATACAAAAATGGTATTGGTGACAGCCCCATTATGGGTTCAAGACTTAGCTCGGGTAAAAAAGAACGAAAGATGAACGGTCAAGATATTAAATCGTTAACGCGACCGATTCATATTCAGAATTCGATTTAAAAATCGTTTTTTTGTCACAAATCTATTACGGGTTTAAAAAAGCGCGGGTCAAAAATCAAACAGTAAGAAAGTCTTATGTATGATACACTACAATAGCCTCGGTAACCCGGCGGTGGGCACGAGCTAAACCACTGTGTGATAAACATTCCTGCCTTTCGCTCTTTGCTTTGTTTTCACCTCACAACAGCCCAGTGGAATATAATTAATTGTACCGTCGCTAAAAGCATAAGCAATTGATGCTAAAACAGCAGTATGGGAGAATGTTAAACTCGACCGATTCATATACCGATTTCTAGACAAAAACGATCCTAGTAATGAACACATCATGGGTTCGATACTTTGCCCGGTAAAAAATGTTTATTTAAACCAAAACTTCCACACTTAATATATATATCACTTACGGATTTAAAAAAATCCGGGTACAAAAATAAAAAAATATTTAATTAAAATAAAACTAAAACAACAAGCAGTGCGCGAGAACTAACTTTTCCAGCTCAATAATACGAAAGAATAATCACGTCTAACCACGCCTATTAACCTTAGTATAGAGGGGCTTATGACTGGACAGTCGATTAACCCATGCATCTTAAGTATAAAGATTCCGCCATGTTTTAACCTTTGCCATGTTGCGTGTGCATTTATATGGGCGTATTTTAAATATTGTAGTACGCCGAATACTACAATAAGAAACATTTTTTTGAATTCATGAATGACTCGTCAAGACGACCGTTTTTATATGAAATATGTACATGAATCATTCGCGTTAACCATTCGGCCACACGAACCAGGAATAAGTTTAGAATTTTCTTAGTTTTATACTGAACACCGTTAATCAGAATAAAATTCCACAATTTATTAGTTAAATATTTTCGACTTTAGTAATGTCACTTAAATTCGCCATTTTTTCTGTGCCGTTTACTTGATAGTTATAATATTATTAAGATCGTAACCGAAAGGGTAAAATAACCTTCGTCTCTAAAATAAACTAAACTCCGACTTAAAAATGTATCCTAAGACTCCTATCTCGTATAATGACGCAAATATGGAAATTACTTTTAAAAAATGAAAAAAAGGGGAATTTTTACTAACCACTGACCGACCGTATTAGAATTAGGTTACGCAGATTTTTATTTATTCCTGGATCTATCTCCGTTGTGCATTATTCCGCTATTTCTGCCTTTTAGTATTTTTCGAAAATTTTTGCCAACTTTTCGGAAATTCTTGCCAACTTTTTGAAAAATCTTGCCAACTACCTGTATTCTTCCAGATGCATAACTGTGCACTAGTCAACACGTTTGACCAAATCTTCTCTTTTAAAGAACTTTGTTCTTCTTGCATTTGCCTTTTTCCTAAAATCGAAATAAAAACTCTCTCTCTTCAACCGCGTGGTTTAGTGGATATTGACAAAGATCGTGATCCTATAGGTGTTGGGTTCGATATTTACTTTGGTCACTTTCTACTTTATGACTATTGTGCTTGTCGTGTAGTCTTATGGATAACGACTGAATTTAGTGACCGGACAGGTGGTCGGTTCGATATTCACCCTCACCAGTTTCCACTTCTTTAAAAAGAACCTGCCGTGTGGTGTATTGGATAAGTTCAGGGGTTTTGACCAGTAAGGTGCTGGTATCGATATTCAACCTTTCACTTTTCAGTGGTTTGTTTTTTAATCCACTAGATTTAAAAAAGTGATTAAAAAAGAAAATTATCAAGCCTACAGCTCACTTCAATAGGTCCATAACCCAAATTTTACACACACACCATTCGACATAGAAGTGTTACACATTTCTCAAATTCAGTTACTTAATAATGACAACACTAACGAAACTGCTTACTAAAACTATGGAAACTAATTCTAACCCTGCCCTAAACCCTAATCTAAACCCCAAAACTAACACTAGTACCAACCCAAACTTTAAAATTAACTCTAATACCCTAGAACCCAGCGGATTAATGGGTTCTACAAAATTGAAGGAACGTGTATATCATACACAACACACTGCAATAGCTCCGGTAACCCGACGATAGGCGCGAGGTGATCTGCCGATTGCCCGTGTGATAACCCCCTAGGTTTTCCCATTCACGGGGATAAACATGAATATCCTATCCTATCCTATCCTAATCTATATTTTAGTTTGAAGTTTCCCTCGTTCCCCCTTCCCGTTTTCCCTACTTTTAGTTTTCCCCCCATAATAGTATTACAAAGTTGAAATCCGTGCAATTATACAAGATCTCTCTCTTCATAAAGTGTTATGCCATTAAATCGATAAACACTCGGAATAATTCTATCATATCGAACGGTTTTCGCCAGTGAAAACCGATTAGGAGTTGTTTTTTTGATTGAACAAACCCGGTATGTCTTCATTTTCGTGTTTACTAGAATTCTTGACGCAAGAACCACTGCTGTAGTGCACGTAGAGCCTCCCAAGGGATTAAAATTAAAGAACCTTTTTCTTACACAAGAAGCCATAATTACAATGGATTTAGTGGATTTGTAGCTTACACAGAAACACAATGGTAACCTTTAAAAGGTGGGTGCCTCTAAATACTACAGCACCGCTTGGATCACATAGATTGCTATGGAAAGTAATTCTAACCCTGTTCCAGAACACTAATCTCAACCCCAGAACTAACTTTAACCCCAACCCTAAAATTAATATCATGGCTTTTGTAATTACGAAGTATAGTAAGCGATCCAAGCGGTTTAAGTGGTCCTGTAGTATTTAGAGGTATCGTTAAAAGGTTGCCCTAATTCAAGTTACGCATTCGTACGTCACGAATACATATATTGAGTTATATACAAAAATGTCTTGGCAACCAGACCAAAATGGGTGCGAAACTGTGCTGATAAATATATTGATTTTATATAACGAATGATGGGTTGATTACTGTGAAAGCTCACTTTGCAAATTTTAATACCAGGTCAAGTTTTGAACCCATGGTTTGGTAGTTACTTGGTTTTACTATTTTTTTAATATCTGTGTTTCAATTTAATATCTGTATCGGACGCGTTAATCACTCGACCGTACAGCTATTTGTAATAGCTCCGGTAATCTGACAAATGCCCTTGTGATAACGTCACCTGCTTTTTCTCATTCATTACATCTCCGGCCGGTTGGTCTAGCGGTTAAGTGCGTCGGCTTTCAATCGAAAGGTTGCAGGTGCGAAACTGGTCGTTAACTAGTAGGTTGTGTCCTTGGGAAAGGCACTTTACGGACAGTCTGAACCTAGCGGATTAATGGGTTCTATCAAATTAAAGGAACGTTTCTATCATATACAACACACTGCAATAGCTCCGGTAACCCGACGATGGGCGCGAGATGATCTGACGATTGCCCGTGTGTTAACCCCCTTGGTTTTCCCATTCACGGGGATAAACATGAATATCCTATCCCTGTATAGATAAAATTGCATAATTTTAATCAAAATTCACTGAATTGATGACGACCGTCGAATAAAGTTTTATATCGGTTGATGGAAAACGCAAGGGTGGTTACCACACGGGCAATCGTCAGATTATTTTGGCGCCCCACGTGTTTGGTTACCACACGGGCAATCGTCAGATTATCTCGCGTCCACTGTCTGGTTACCACACGGGCAATCTTCAGATTATCTCGCGTCCACTGTCTGGTTACCACACTGGCAATCGTCAGATTATCTCGCGCCCACTGTCGGGTTGCCGGAGATATTACAAACTGTTGCGTATGATTTCTTCAGTTTTAGTAAAACCCATTAATCAACCGAGCTCTTGTACTTCCACAAAGTGCCTTGCCTAAAAAATCGACTATCCAGTTAAGGGTTTCGTCCGACCGGTAAGTCTAGTTTTGCGGTTTAGTGCAAAGCCTTTCAACCGAAAGGTAATTCAGTTTCTGAACTGGTCGCTAGCTAGTCGGTTGTGTCATTGGGCAAGGAACTTAACGGAAATTGCTCGAACCCAGCGGATTAATGGGTTCTACCAAATTAAAGGAACGTGTGTATTATACACAACACACAGCAATAGCTCCGGTAACCCGACGGTGGGCGCGAGGTAATCTAACGATTGCCCGTGTGTTAACCCCCTTGGTTTTTCCATTCACGGGGATAAACATGAAAATCCAATCCAGTCCTATCCTATAACCTTTCGGCTGCCAGCAGACCACCGACGCTCCTACCTACCAAGCTAACCGATCAGACGAATACAGCAGCCGGTTAGGAAATCAGTTAATCTTTTATTGGTCGCCAAAAGGCCTACAACACAAAAATAAGAAAAGCAGCACATGTTAACCGTGCTTTATCCAAGTTTTTGGGAAGAAAACGAAAAAACAAGAACAACAAAACAGGAAAGATACTAACGGTAAAGAAAAGGGAAAAATGGCCGAAATCCGAAAAGAAATTTAATTTGCTAGTATTTTATAAGTACGACGACTTTCCTAAATTGATCACGAAACGTTTTCTAGTATCTAAACGGTCGTGCTGATATGTAGCACACTGACATCATCTAGCGGAATGTTTTAAGGCCGGTTTCACAGTAAAAATTATCGCTAGATGGCGCTGACACTGCACGCGCTGAGGTCAAAAAATCGCGGTTAGAACGCCGCCTAACGGACAGTCGACGTTATACGAATATTACTAATAATCCAAAGTGATGACATCACAAATTAAATTATGACGTGTAAAACAACCGCGTTTCTTGGCCGTAGAGAGAAGTAAAACATGTATATTTACTGCGCGTTACCTCTTTAAACGCGCCACTCGAAAAGAACCGCTATGAAATTGGTCTAAAAATCTAAGATATAAAACGTCTGCCATTCGCTTCGTTGTCTTTTCATCGTTGTTTCGCCTGGGAACGGAATAATAGTTACTTTAACCAGAGTGTTAAATGTATTGGGGCAACTTTAACCCGAGTGTTAAATGTATATGGGGCAACTTTAACTCGAGTGTTAAATGTATTGGCCAACTTTAACCCGGGTGTTAAATGTGTTGGGACCAAGTAGAAAACGGTCGTGTAGCCAAATGGTTAACACGACCGATACACATACAGACTTCTATGCAAAAACGGTCCTAGTGACTAGCCCACCATGGGTTCGAAACTAAGCCAGGTAGAAAACTAACAAGACTAATAAAAGCCAATTGGAAGTTGTAGTATTGATTTCGGGAACTGTTTCTAATTATAAAATGACTCGATTTTTGCCAGGTCATTATTTTATGCGACAATTGCACCTGTGACGTCACATGCATTGTTTTAATGCACTACGTAACAGAAACGACCGGGTTCAACTAAAAAGTGCTTTGTCATAATGCGATGGGCATATTTTTTGCTTAATCAGTGGAAAATATAAAGTGAAGTGTTTGACGCAGTTGTTTATTTAACAAATGTGTAATTAGAGTTATATATAAAGCACTTGTTGTGTGCTTAATAAAGGTTATATTAATTTGCAGACGAATC
>CH002327.1:485451-497431 GCA_000149265.1 Ciona savignyi
CCATTTAACACAATCTCTTTTGTTCAAAAATAGAACAAGGTATCAATAAAAAAAATGTCATAATATTTAAGTGTTATATTTGCTTTATATTTTTGTATATATTTTTCCGAAATAAGAAATTGATAAATATGCCACAGAGCAAAATAAGAATTAAAAAAAAAAAAAAATTCAACAGATACCGGAATTGTTCATATTAATTGATGTTACTATTAGACCATCTTCCAATTTCAATATATTATGTTTTAATAAATTTAATAACCATTCTTCCTTAAAAACTTTTTACTGAAACGCGTAAAATAGTTTTTAAGTTTTTTTTTAATTAAAAAAAAATCCAAATAAATATTTTATGTTTCTGTCGTGTGTAATTATGATGTCATAAACAAATGTGAATTTATAAAATAAACACAAATGACATACTCTTCTAGATTTTATTCATTATTTGTTATTATATTTACCATAAAATAAATACAACTGCAATTTGTGGTGTGTGCGAAGCCAGAAAAATGTTTAAATTTTAGATACGAGTTAAAGCTTATTATATATATATAATTTAATATTTATACAATTTAGTTACATTGCAAATAGCACCGATGTTTATTATATTTATATAATTTATTATTAAATATTTACTGATAAATTGTTGCCAAAATTGTTAGGATGTTTCTTGCTTAAAAACGTGTGTTTTGCAATCTTAGCATAATTGCATTAATTAAGTTAGTGCTGCACTTGTGTTAAACCTTAACCCAAGGTCACATTTTAACTACTGAATTTGATCTTTTGAGTTATTTTACTTTGTGTGCATGCAAACTTACCTATTTATCTTGTCAACAGGGCTTCTATTGTAGGAGGTGATGATAAAAACAGAGAAAAACTAATTTTCTAAACACTCAAACACATGACGAAATAAACCAGAAACCTATCGATTCTGTGAAGGAAAAAAAAAGGGTTGAATTTATTTAAAAACCTTATTACCTTACCGCATTACCATTATTGGGGTTCATGGTAGTATTTTTATCTTATCCTATATTTAATATCCTTGCTTCCTTATTTCTGGCTTTCAGTATTAACTATCTTTTGTTTTCTTTACAATACTCGAAATCATAGTAATATGAATTCTTTTTTAAAGACAACTAAAATAGTTATTGCTAAAATTAGCTTACAAATGCACACATAGCTAAAAATTTAGTAAAAACCCTTTGTTTTAGCAGAACAAATTTAATTGATACATAGAGGGTATATGCGTATGGTAGGATATATTTAACTTAAAACCAAAGGCGAAAAAGCCTAATAATATCCACAATAAAAGGATATTAGAAGGTTTCTTTCCGATTTGCAATAAACGTAAAAAAAGGAACAGCTAAAAGAGTGTAGTTACAGCGCGCTCTAAGTAAAACAGGAACGCTAATTACTGGTAATTCGATATCACGAAAACGCCGGTAAAGATAAAGGTCCATATCTGTTGGCTTAATAGCGTATTACGCCCGTTCTAATTGCGTTTGTGGTTGATTCGGTTGTGTCCGCTTTTTCCGTTCCGCGACGACGCGGAGGGACCGGTAGACTATTACCATCTGTTCTGACAGCGCGCGTTCGCCGTCGCACACACGCGAACCGCGGTTTACTGTGACGTAACAAAAGCCACATCAAACACCGCCGAAAGTTGGATCTTTTTTCGAAGAAAGCGGTTCTTTTTTTTCGACAGAAAACCGCAGTGAAAAAAAGTACAATTAAATTACGAAGTTAACCGTTTGTATTCGGGGAAAATGTTTTGTGCGACCACAAAATGTGTTCTTACCGCGCTAAGTAAGGGAAATAAAATACCGGGTTATCGACCCATTTTTTGTCCACGGGGCGCATTAGCCATTTTGTGAGAACGCGCCGCCGAGAGCCGCGCAACAGGAGACTTAATGGTGTCGCATGACAATACTACCGCTAGCCTATCTGTTCATTTATGAATATCTACATAGTTTGTTTTTACTCACAGGCGCTAAAAATACATACTACGGTATAGAGTCGATTTTTGTCTTGGAATGGTAGCGTTAAAATAGGCGTAGAACTAAAACTGCGCTATTTTGCGTTTTAAAATTATTTTCTACTAAAAAACACGTTAGACATATTAACATAGGTTAACATCTAGTCATAATTACTCTAATAACACGATCTATATAATTACATTATAGAACTGATTTAAATAGGAATAAGGTTAAAAATTTTTTTTCACTTTAGGTATTTTTCGAATTTCGACGCATTATATCCCGGTGTCACCGTTAGATATTCATTTCTTAGAAACTATAAACGAAAAGAGGAAACGTACAAACGCTGTAATAATATATTAAACAGAAAAAATGGATTCTACACATACATACCCACTATTTCACAATCAAGTTCTATAAAAGTGTTCGAACGTTTAAACTATTTGATAACTTGAAATTCGGCGTGAAATTAGTAATGAGAACGCCAATTTGTGGCGCCCGAAAACGCCTTTTCTAAATATAACCGACAATTTTTGAATAGAAGTTATGCACGGGGCCTTAGAAACAATCCGCTAGTTTCATAACGAAATAAATTCAATCTGAAATAACATTTTAATCATAACCTTTTTCAAATACAATCTGTTATTAAATTATTAGATGAAGTAGTCAAAACCCAGTATGAAAACAGTCGTATTTTATTCCGTATTATATTGGTCTTTACCACTGTATGTTTTGGGATTATAGACGGCTTATTGGGTGTTCTATACTTCAAAATCGCTTAAGTGATTATTTATTTCTTATCTAGTACAGACGCGTTTATAATAAGCATTGCACAAAACTAATTAAAACGCATTAATTAAAGTTTAGATTTCCGAATTACTTCACTGCCCATATACTAACATCTGTTCTGATTATAACCTTATCTATAATACTTACAAATATTGGCTAACTGCAATGACACACAATACTGTATATCAACTGTAAAGTAACTTTTCCAAAACTGCTTTGGCGTATACGACAAACTGTCCATGTTCTTAAATCTGTTTAAATTATAAATCTAAATATCAAACAATTTTTGGTTAACTGCAACTACACAATATACTGTACTCTATATTTCAAAACTTCAGTTTATCTTTTTTAAAACTGCTTTGGCGTGCAAAACAGACACTTATGGTCTTACATCAGTTCCTATTAAAACTCCAACTACAAAACTCCAATTTTCCTTAAACTTACACACAATACTAAACATCTATCTATATTTCTGTGCGTCAGCTTCATTTTTTCGAAACTGCTCTGGCGTTTGAGACGACGGTTCCACTGCTCAACACTCGCTTCGCTTTAAAACGCAAATTCCTTTTCGTCGCTGTAATGGCTGCCGTTTAAACAAGCCGGAAATTTGCACAGCTGTTCTATGATTTGGTTTATGGACCGGTTAATTATTTCCCAACCGAGGTAAGGTAGACCAAACAAACCAATTACGAGAATAAACTATTTAAAATAACATAGACGCGGGAGTAAGTAACGGGTATTTAGACTTGAGAGCTTTTGAAATTTGGTAGAACGTTTTAGAACAGTTTTCTAAGATTGACTAGATATGCTTTTCTAAATTGTGGTGAATATCGCAACGGATTATACGGCTTTCCGTCTAAAATTTGACGAAATATGTAAAAATTGTAATCGGCATAGTTTGAACATGCTTTTTAAGCAGAAAATACTAGCTAAACGGTTGCAAATGTATGCAAATCTGACGAATATCATTTTTTAACTGCACATTAAAAGGAAGTTTGATCAATATGGGACCTTTTGGGTTAAGTGGTAAGCAATTGTATAACGGCACGAAATATTTAAAATAAACTGTTCCCTAATAAAATAACCAAAACACGAAGCAAAACCTACAAACCGTAACGGACTAAGTCTCCGCTGGGTACATGGCACACTTTTGGTCTAAAAAATTAAATATTGGAGTGCACGGTTGAAGTGTAGAAAGGGAAATTTTGGAACAGAATTTCTGCAATTTCATTATATACTTCCTAAAATTTCGAACAAAAATACCGACGCAGAAACAAGACATAAAACGTTCTTAATTCTTGGTTTTAAATTTTCCTTTAATTTTAAAGTTTAAATCCAAATATAAATTCTTATTTATTAAGTTTTATTCTTTGTTTAATATAACCGACTGGTTTATAGAATATTTTGCTTTAACAATACGAGTAGGATAATACAGTTAGTAGATAAAGGCAATAGTTCACAGCCGAAAGGTCAGAATAAGTTTAATACTAGTTCCTTTTTCGAGGCTTTGTTATCATTTTTATTATTTCCTGGTTATTGTATTTGTATCGGTATATTCCTTTAATACAGCCAATAAACCAAAAACTGTTTAAGTGTATTTCTAAGCTAAGTTAACTGCGGCTTTTTCAGCGTTAACGAATGGCTTACACAAGCGAAACGTACTCGCTTTCGTGGTAATGTCAAGCCGTCTGCGCGGTTACGGCACAAATGCTATTGTTACGTCAAAACGTCGTCTGCCCAGCGAGAGCTGTAAAAGATCAGGCAGCTAGATCGCGGCGCTTTATATACGTTTAAGGTATCCGGCTATGTATGAAAATAAATATCTAAAACCACTGTCCCATATTAAGCTCGTTTGGAGCCTTGCTCTCTTTTCTCCTCGGGGTATTCATAGTGGGTTCAAACTGCCGATTCTAGCCCGAGGGTTTATGAATATCGTATCCGATTAGCTCGGGAACACGGCAATTTGGCATCTATAACGCATGCTGCTAGTCGGCAAACGACAGTTTATCTATATAAGCTAGTTTGACCTGTGGATTTTGAGAGGCAATTCAAAAACACGAAACAGGAGCTTTATATTGAAATCTAAAACTGTAAATCAACTATATATTTGCAAAATTAAATTTTTGCTTCCATTAGGTGGATTTAGAATTTTGTATTGTATTGCGAAGTTGGTTAAATAAACAAGAATACGTACAGTAACAATTGTGTGAGGGCAGGGAAAGAATTGCGGAACAAATTACTGTTTAAGTTATCCGTTTTACTGACCAAGTTTTTTTGTTAAGTGCTGTAACGGTCTTGCTTGTATTAACGGTTTTCTTGTTGTATTAACGGTTTAGCGCCACTGCCAATACCTTGCTATAAGAATTGCGAAACAAATTAATGTCGATGACTTAAGCAATATTAACGTGTCTTGCAGCGAGGCTATTGCACCCGTTTTGACGGTGCATTTTCGAGATTGTATCAACGGCCACAACGGAAAAACAAACACCAAAACACAAAATGCCATACTCGGCATAGTATGCCGTGACACCAGGCAATTGACTGGTGTAGGGAAACGCCTTTGCAACTCGACTTTGGTCGCATTATTGAACAAAAGGGACAAAAACGTCACTCAAGAAAATACGCCATCTTTTATTTCAACGCAATTTTAACTTTTTGCCCAAATGTTACTTTACGCATTCTTGTGTATTTAAACCAACTTAGCACTATAATACAATTCAATTTATCTCACTTTAAACTGTAATATTGAAAACCTTTTTTTACTGACGTGTTTTAACTACTGTAGTTTTGCCGTTTTCCTGCCTCCGTAACTAATATAATTCTACCATTCTGCTTTATTGTAATGTGCGAAAAAAATATAAATAAAAGAGTGAAAAAACTAACTTATACGTAAGAATAATCAAGAAAAAAAACGATAATTTAACCGGAAAACGTAATGTCGGATGAAAAAAAACGTTCGCAGTCGCTAAACTTAATTCGACACCAGACATGCGGAAACAAAACGTTATTCAATTAGCTTAGCAGACTGCATTTGCGAAATACATATTGTTCGATTGCGAGTAATATCATATAAGAACGGGAAACACTATTGTAAGTCTGATTTTGAAGACTTTAATTAACCATCTAGCTAATATAAAGACTTACGATTTTAAGGCTGTAAACATTTAACTCTAAAAATAAATAGGACTCCTTTCGGTAGTTGTAAAAGCTGGTAACGAAATTCTAACAAGCTAACCTGTTTTAAACCGGGGGTTTAAACACTAAATAATCGGGTCGTCTAAATTCGCGAGGAATACTTCAGTTGTTCGAGCGGCTGCAGAAAATATAGTGAAGCCGGCGCAAATTGCTTGCTCCGTTCGCTCACAGGAAAGCTAAGGTAACGTGTCAAAACGCGCACGACACGGCTGCAATTTGAGACGTGGCCTGAAGGATATGGACGTTGGGAAGTTTGATGTAACAAGGGGGGTATTTAAGGACGATTTTAGGTGGGAAATTCTTTGTTTTAAAACAAAATTATGGTAGAATACGAGTAAGGCGGTTGGCAATGGCCGCTTTTGCATTTCCCAACGGATTAGTGTTTCGGAGGCGCCGTTTCGAGACGTTACCTAAATAGTGAGAGAAGCGAAGAGAGAAATCTGTTACGTGACAATAGGTTTTGTGTGTGTGCTCGCGCGGCGGGGTCAACTCTTCAAGATAAGAAATAAAAGAAGTCGGAACGAAAGTGGGCCACAGACGAGTCGCCGGCGAGACCAGACCCATTAAAGGACCGGACAGTGGCTTGTACTAAAACGCATTGCCGCAACCGCAAAACCCCGGGTTAAAACACGATAATATAAGCATATGCGACTACTTTAACCACAGCACCAATCGCATACGATCTGCCAATGTTTACAGTTTCACGCCCACTTTAAAATGCAGCTTAATCAAACTGCAGAGTAAGTTTAAATTTTCGTTCCTATGGACCGATAACTTAACGTTTCTGCACTAACATTATGACGATACAGTACTACGCATAAATAGAGCAAATTTTTACATAAAGTTAACGCAACAATTGAAATAGTCGGTCGTATAAAACGCAAAGGAAATACATCTAAGTCGATTTAACCCAAGACGATATTTAATTCCCAAAATACAAAATCAGACAAGTCGTATTTCACAAGTACATATTGTTCCCCATGTGTGTTATGTATCCGTAGTAGTAGTAACTAACCCTGGCTTTGATTTTGGCCACATTACCATTTAATAATAAACCAGGTAAAAGCTTTGTCAGTTAAACTAGAACGGGCGTTTTCTATTTACAACTATTTCCTTTTATTTAGTATTTTCTTTTATTTTTTTAAACTGTTCTCTTTATTTTAATCAATAACGGCTTTATACAATCGTTTAAAATGTTTGAACTATCCATGTATTTATTTTCATTTCTTGTATTGGCGTTGTCTCCTATTTTCACTGTTAGTCAAAACAGGAAAGAAAAAAATACATTAAAGTGTAGTTGTATGTTCACTTTTATACAATCAGTCAAAATCTCATAGCTAAACGCTCTAAATACCAAGCGACAAACACACAAGTCAAACAACTTCTCACCTAGAGACGTTACAAAATAATACTTTAAATTTTATTAATACACATTCACAAATTAAGCTTAAGAGTGTGGTGTAGGTACTGTTAACGATTTCAAATAGACCTAACAGGGAAAATATATCGCTTATTACTATATCTTATGGTTAACTGCACGAATTAATGCAAAGCTAGTTTTAAGAAGCGTTTAAAACACGAGGAAAGTAAAAGAGCGAAGGAGAGAAACTGTATACTAAAATAAAGGTTACGGTTAGGTCTAGGGCTGGGGTTAAAGTTGGTGTTATTTCTGGAGTTGAGATTAGTCTTTAGGGCAGAGTAAGTTTCCATGGTTTCAGTGAGCAGTTTCCCTCCTTCCCATTTTAGTGTCGCCTTATAAAACAAACTTCTATCAATGCCTCTAATTAGAAGTGATTTTTGAAAGTATTCGACAAAAAGATTCGTTTATCAGCGCGTTTTGTTGGATACACATTCGGTGGTAAAATGCCGCACGTATAGCAGATGCCGACTTAAGTTATCTGATTTTAACGTGTTCTATGAAACGTGCTTCGCCGTTTTGTTATCGTAAAAGCGGGATTTTCTTTGTTTTAATAAAGGATAGAAAAAGCGAAAAATACCTGTAAAATCGTCACCAAAGTGAGTATAATAGACACAATTCAAAACGACTTTACCTAAAGTAGTTTAGTTTATTTTTTCTCCTTTATTACATTTAAGAGGAATTGCACAGTTATTTAACTTAAGGAGGCAGAATAAAACGGCAAAACTACGGTATTAAACAGGGCAGTGAATACACATTGTATTACAGGGGGGATTAAACCTTATACATTTAGATGCAAATTTCGTTTTAATTCAAAATTAATGAAACTAAAACCTAAATGAAGGGTGCAAGCACGACCCAGTACTAAGTGGCCAATACTTCGTCAAATGCAATGCTAGACTAACAAGCTTGTGGATAGGAGAGAGGCGAGGTTGCCTTGCTGACAATTTGTGGCAGACGGAAATACCTTTGTGCGAGAATAATGACATTGTGACGTTGCGTACCAACTGTGTAAGAGAGTGGTGGTGGTAAAACTTGCTCGCGAGCACTTTTTGGGCCTGCGGCCGGGTATAAGTAGCGGTTTTGTAACGCGTTCTTATAATCCTGAGATTTTAAGCATTTTATTCAATACAGAAACAAACTAATCTCAAATAATTTATTTTTGGAACAAAAATGGCGGTTAAGCCGGTAAACTAGTCTTAGATTCACAGTTTGGACGATTTTGTAAACTATCCGGTAAACTATCCGGTAAACTAGTTTTGGACGAAGAAAAAAATGTAGAATTAAAACTTTTAAATAAAATGCTACTGTGGAGAAAGGGGTCGTGGGCAAGACGACGCAGCCATAGCACAACAATACGGGCCAATGAGAGAACGCATACAGATCACGTGTTAATTATTAACCTCGCCAAGGAAATGATTGAAACGGACAACGGTTTTGGAACGGTGTGGCGAAACTTAACGGCGATTGAAGCTATTTATCGCACATTTTGAACGAAAATCACAACATTTACACTTCGAAAATGTAGTTTGTAACTTTAAAGTTTTGTGGAAAAGTTTTAATTTTTATACTATAAAAATATAATATAACAAAGTATAATTTAAACAAAGAAAAAAAAGCAATAACTCACACATAGAATTAAAGTCTACATATACGAAAAACAGTAAACTATTCATAATTCGTACTGGTTTGAACAAAAGCATTAAAGCTTATTTTAAAAGTAATTCGCAATTGAAAACTCGGACAATAACTTGCATTAGCCTTTCGGCTCTGCTTTTAATACATACTAGAACGACAACATATTTTTGACAGAATATATACAATCAATTATGGCAAGACATATATAGTATGGCAGTTAATGGTACAGTACGTAAAGGCGGTGCGTCTAGTTATGTAACGCACGACCATTAAGCATTTATTTGGATAATTAATGGCGCCTTAATTTAATCTTTGAATACGTAAAACTGGTTTGCTGGCTTATTCAATTACACTATTTATGTTCATAATTTTTTTGGTATTTTGTATTATTAGGTTTAACTGTAAATTTCGGATTCTACCGTTCTCTATGCCAGGTTTAAATTATCTAGATTCTAGAATTCTAGATTGTGAATTCTTACCATTTTTATGAAGCTTTGTAAAACGCATTAAGCTATTTCTTTTCAAGTAATTTGAAACGTAAACAATTTTATTTGGATTACTGATAATTCCAAAAACTTAATCTTTTACAGTTCTTACAATTTCGTGGTAGTGTTAAATTGTGTTTTAATGTGCTTACGTTTTAAATTACTGGTTTACAGAAATGCCTTAATGCGTTTTACAAAGCTTAATAAAAATGGCAAGAATTTACAATCTAGATACCGTAATTTAAACTCGACATATAGTATGGTAGAATCCGAAATTCACAGTTCACCCTAATAATACAAAATACCGAGAAAATTATGAACATAAATAGTGTAATAATAATCTTTTAATACTTAAGCCCGGAATAAGTATTGTAAAATACAAAATACAAAACTTTAACCCAATAATACAGAATACGGAGAAATTTATGAAATTAATGTAATTGAATAAGCCAACCAGTATAGTCGGGAATTATGTAAGATTTGTGCAAGCTCTGTATTCGTGCGTACTGGATTTGACTATGTAAACAAAGGGTAATATTACACAAGGCGCAATTTGTCTAAGGTTCAAAGTTTCTGTTTTTAAACATTGTTAACGTGACGTATGTTATGTAAAGTTAAACCATTGTGTAATGTGGACCCTTAGTGAAATGTTTAAAGTATTTCATTAATCAATTATATATTTTAAGCAGGGTTTTTATGAGGTTACTAACTATAATACGTTTTCAGTATTTTTTAGTCAATTACGCATTCTTTCTCAATATGTTGTTACTGTGTGCTTGGATTATAGGCTATAGCTATAACTTATAGCGTGGCCCAAATTAAACGATTTTTATACTTCTCAAATCACATATCAACCACTCATGCTTAAGCAAGAAATTTCACATTTCACAAGTTCTGAAAATTTGTTATTAATCTTGGGAGTAGAGAACGTGGCAAAAATTTAATACTTTTTATTTTTAAAATAAACGATTTTTACACTTTAAAAATTCATAATCAATTAGACATGCTTAGGCAGATTTTTATGCTTGACTTTTTTTAGTTTTTAGATTTCAATAATCTGAATGGTTCTAAAGTGGGCCAAATTTTACACTAAAAAGATTTTACACTTTAAAAATTCCTTATCAATCACAAAAGCTTAGGTAAGATTTTTATGATGTTCCTGTGTTTGTACGGTTTCACATGTCATAAATCTTTGTGGTTATAACGTGGCCATAATCTTGCGGGGGGCGGTCATTTTGTAATCTAAACCAGCCCACTAACACAGCAGGACGTGGCGGTCTAATCGCGCTTTTGGTTTCCGGAGCTATCAGCCCACACGCTCACCGTATGTCGACATCGGGAAATTCCACGATGCCCTGCGGGATTTGGCGCACCCCGGCCAGGCCGATCGATGCATTTTATATCGATCCATAAATTTCGACATTTTTTGCTTTTCGACTGGTGTATGGATCGATTTTGTCGCGAAACGCGTTTAGAGGCGCAAGGGTTATTAGCGTTACGGGTCAGGGCTTCGTATTAAGGTGTCACCACGCTAGTTTACATGAATGACAAAATTGGCACAGAAATAATCGATTAAAAATAAATACGAGCAGAAAAATATCTAATGGACTTGGTAATATGTACCCGTTAAACGCATTAGGCCTTTTTGGTAAAATATAAAGGGAATACAAAAAAACGAAATAAAACATGTGTATATGGCGAGTATACACAAATACTATTGAAAAATATGTGCGTTTATACAATTTTTAAACGAACTAACTACAAAAAAACGTATTTTTAGACATTTTCTGGGGCACAGTAAACTGAATATAACCACAGTGTATTATATCCTGTTAACATAATAATTGCGGGCGAAAAAGCAACAAAAAACCACAAGGTAATTTACGGCAATGATAAGTATGATTCAGCGAGTAGTGTTAGTCATATGCGGTAACTTAGCCGAGTTCTTTACATTATAAAGGGGCGGAACCAAGGCATTTAAGCGCCCGAATTGAAAAAGTCGTTTTCTCTACACTCACCAAAGTGAACGAAAATTTATATAATCGAAAAATGGTATTTCTTTTTTTTAAATTTTTGTCAATTTTTCTGGTTGACACACATCATTATATAAGCAATACACCATTATATAATATCAATACAACACTAAACAAGCAATATACCACAGTATAAGCTATACACTTCTGTATTGGGTTTTGTACGAACAATAACTTAACAGCGTATAAACGGGGAAGGGGGAACTAAAAGGAGGGAAAGAGGGAAACTGCACAATAAAATAAATACTATAACCGTAAGATTAGTGTAAGGGGTGGGGTTGGAGTTAAGGTTAGTTCAGGGGTTAAGATTAATGTTTACGGCAGGGTTAGAAATAGTTTCCAGAGTTTTAGTGAGCAGTTTCCCTCCTTCCCTCTTTTAGTGTTTTTTTTTTTCCTGGTATGACACAAAAAGTGGGGAAAAGTAAAAGGAGGGAGAAAGATGGAAACTGCGCA
>CH002327.1:501779-527286 GCA_000149265.1 Ciona savignyi
GATATAAAGTCATATTCTATTCGCTTACTAGTTATATTCATATTAAGAATTCATAAAACTGTTAGAATAACGATGTTAAAAAAGTTCAAAACATACGACAGTTAATTACAAAAATAAGTAGTAAAATTTGGAAATTACAAGTGTCGTATGCTAGTTAACAAAATATGGTTTAATTACTGGATCAAAAGAGCCGAAACAGCTTATCAATATCATGAGTAATCCAACATCAAACACACTACGAGCCGATTAAAAATTGACCAACGGGTCTGGTCAGTATCAGACGAATCTGTGTGCAAATATAACTAAGAATTTCGGCGCCAGACTTATGTCACGCATACACACAGTACTGGTTACTGCAAGGTAATTTATTTGGGTCGGCGTTTGGTTTTAAAGGCTGAAGTGTTCCGTCTATTTACGGATTATAAGCATTAGGTGCCGTGGCGCGTGTTTTAATGTAATATATAATATAATGTTCGTGTTTTATTATATAATACCTTAAAACACCTATAAATTTTATAGGATAGAATATTCATGTTTATATAGAATCATGCTAAAAAGTTTTTGTGTATTGCATCTCCATCATATTGATTAGTTCTGTATAAATCTGCTATTCGGGCGGTTAGCACAAGTTTTTCGGTGAAATTCCGGACCTACAGCTACCAAGCGAAATAACATAGTCTAATAATCGGCAGTTACACGAATAAACTTGTGGCGATTGATAACGTTAATCCTTTTTGAGAATTGGAAAAGTTACCTTTAACACTCACAAGCCCTGTAATTATATATACTTGTGAGAAATGTAAAAGGTAACCTTTTTGCTTTAAAGGCAATCGTGGCCTAAGCGAGTACTTTGTTAGACATTTGCGTGGCCAGTGGTGTTAATGGTAAATCTGTGTAGAGAGATATACGCATTGAAATAACTTGAAGCGGTTCTTAATGGCGTTAATTATTAATATGCATATACAAAGCAAGACGTCGATTACGAATTTGACCATTTTTCCAAACTGGGCAAATGAAACAGCACAATTAAACGTCGAAGATTTACTTAAAATGCGATCGAAAAAATCTATTAAACGCATACATTCACAAAAGGTATAATACTAAATCTACAACATGATTATTAAAATAGCATAATTTCAAAATGCCAAAAGGACCATGTAACGTAATTTCTATCCGTATATACACCTATAGTATTGAATTTTTATTATTACATTGGTTTTTTACTTTTTTACTTTCAGTGGAAATTATGCATGATTCTATCAGGGTTTTGAAAATATGGGATCTTAATAAGCGTATTATAGATTTAGTATTATACCTTTTGTAAATGTATGCGTTTGACAGATTTTTTTCGATCGCATTTTAAAATATGTTTAACTGAATAAAAGATTTTAAATGCGTAAAAATCAAACAAATACGGTTTGAAAAACTTGTGTGCCATATTACTATATATAGACATACAATGGCCCAAAGGACAATTGTCCAAGAAATTGTGACGATTATAGACAGACTATTTCTAAACAAATAACCGCGCGTTTCCGTTTACTCGGGAGAGATTGAATTTGGCTTTAAAGAGCTGGTTTAATAAATAACCACGGTATTCTTGGGAACGTGGTGAACGTTAAGGTCGGGAGAGTTTTGCTCAATAAATCTTGACTGCGGTTTTAATGTTGAAGTCTTTGTCATGGTGGGCAGCACTATAAGGGAGTGGGAAGGAGGGAAACTGCTCACTAAAATTAGGGAAACTAATTTAAACCTTGCCCTAAACACTAATCTTAACCGCAGAACTAACCCTAACTCCAACTTCAAGTTTAACACAAACTATAATGTCATAATCTTTATTTTACAGTTACGGTTAGTTCTGGGGTTGAGGTTGGTGTTTGGGGCAGGGTTTAAATTAGTTTCTATAGTTTTGGTGAGCAGTTTCCCTCCTTCCCGCTTTCTCCCTTTTAGTTCTCCCAGCCACGGCGGATAGTTCGTTTGTAAATCACGTTCCCTGTTACATTAATAAGGGTACGTTTTGTCGGGGAAACTAAAAGTAGAGAAAGCGGGAAGGCGGGAAGGAGGGAAGCTGCATATAGTCACTGTTGTGACCTATGGTACGCTTTACGTTTAATGTGTCGTGCACTATGTAATGGGCTCGTCACTAAAGCTGTGTATATACTTGGTATATGTATCGGTCGGTATACGTATCGTTACCCATTCGGTGTTATACACTTGGTATATGTATATCGTCACTGCACTGTGTAGTGATATCGCCACGAAAGCTGTGTATGTACTTGGTATATGTATCGGTCGCGTTAACCATTCGGCTACACGATACTAAGTGTGATTTTCGACAAAAATTGACAGTTTACACGGTTACCGCTTCTTCTGGAACAGTCTGAGAAGCGGTGGCCATTTAATTGTCGGCTTGTGTGACGTCACAAAAGGAGGTCGCGGTGACGGTTGAATTCAGTTGAAGTCGCTCAAGCGTGTCGGAATTGAATTCTCGAATTCGAACAATTGAACGCTCGACAGGTGTTTCGTACGGGGAGTGGTTGGTGGGGTTGTTAAATTGAACGGCAAATAGCAAATGTTGGAATCATCAATTACTAAAGCGCGGTGTGGCGCTATTACAAGGGTGACAACATGCATTAATATGTGGCGCTATTAGAATGATGACAACACGCACTAATATACGGCGCTGTTACAAGGGTGACAACATATACTAATATGCGGCGCTATTACAAGTGTGACACCACGTACCAATATACGGCGCCGTTACAAGGGGTAAACACGCACAATATAGCTGCTGCACGGAAAATACAATCAGTTAAAACCAAAATTAAATAGTTGGGAAAAAAGACACGAAAACCGTTAAATATTTATTAAAATAAACACGAAAATAACAAAATTAAAACACAAAAGTGCGGATAGGCTCTTAACAGAACAGAAATGCAGAAAAAAAACGAAAATTATCTATCTAGTTTGGTGCCGCCTATCAAATCGGCGTTTCGAGTCATTCGTTAAAATACGATTTCTAGGCAACGGTAGGGCTGATTAGCGCTTGGGCGTTGTTTGTCGCTTTTCAAACTATACAGTCACATTGTAATTCCTGGCAAGGATCAATTTCGCAGGTAAGCTACCATTACGCACACACCGCCACTTAACCGGCGCCTGGAAGTTGGACCACCCAAAACTGAATTCCCAGCATCGTTTTAAAGGAAAGTTAACCCCACGGTTTTTGGGGTGGGCGCTGGGAATTTAAAGGATTAAGTTAATGATGGTAGAAAGTTTATTACGGGTATTCGGCTAGGAAAAGTCCTGTCTTATTAGGCGACGCCATTAACTTATTATCTGCATCAGACAGTGCCGTTTTTTTAAATGTTTTTGCGTTTAGAAGATTGTGTGTGTGATTTATAAGCACATACTACTAATTGGTAAATAATATTTTTTAAAAAGCTCTGGTAACTTCACTAATGCCATGTGGAAATTAAGACTGGAATCTGATATGACATTATCACGAATGTTATATTATCGTTTTTCTCTCAATTATTTTCCAATTGGCCGTGTGTGCTTTTGAGTCACACCCACACTAATCTGGAAGCAAAAAAAACAATAGTGTAACACCCTTATAAGGTATTTAGCGTAATTTTCCGAATTAAAAGAGAAAATGCTATAACCCTTATCCTATTCTATGATATAGTGCAGGGTTGGGTAACTTTTCTAGTCGGAGGGCCAGATGTGGGAAAATGAAGTTCTTGGTGGGCCGGATTATTTACTGAATAGTAATCAATATCTTAACCACATATATATTCACTAATACAATGGCCACATTACAGGGTATAGTTAGATACAGTCCACATTACAGGGTATGGTTAGATACAGTCTACACGCCGGTCAAAATCCCTTCACGGGCTGTATGTTTCCCATACCTGCTACAGTGGATCAACAGCACATGAAACCCTACCCTCCTTACACGACTCCATGAAAAGATTTAATTAATATTTCAGATTGACATGTATATTGAAAAGGACGCTGCCTTATAAAATCAACACTCCAAGAACACACCCTAATTTACATACAATCCACCGGCGTACTTGGTACCAGGCACGTTTACTTTAATGCCAATTTCCTATAAAGTCACGTTACATCCGTTAAGTTAATGATTTCTTATAGGCTGTTAAAAATTCGGACATAATGCATATTAGACAAAGAAATGTCTATTCTATAATCTACATTTAATAACGAAATGAATTAGATTATTTTTTGATTGTAGCAATCCAAGATTAATGACCATATTGGAACGGAATAAGTTTTTTTTATATAGTTTTAATTTCACAATTGAAAAGGTTGTAAAATTTTCACAGTTATAACCATCAAATATACATGCAATTCTATTTTGTCCGCTATTTAAGTGTATTTCAAAGAAGTTTGAAATTCAATATTGAAATTATTGATTCAAGAATACCTCTACATATCAAACTGATTTGGATAATGACATCTCTGATCATACATTAGGTTAAAATACGATGTTTGTACCCATAATTAGAAGAGTGCCAAAGATATTATATACTGGGAAATCTGTTAAATAACCCATACAAATCTGAATACAGAGTTAAATTTTGTTTTTAATTTCATAAGTCATCCAAGAAAGATAAAATGGCATTTTATGAGTTAACAATCATCGATGTGGTGTTAGTAACCAAGCATTTATCATCTAAAAAAAACTGGGCCTAAATAATCCATGTATCTTTCCTGTTTATAAAGCTAGTTTAAATTAGATTTTTGGTTTCCACGATGAAAACATGCAACAGAACTTTCTATAAGAAAATTGGGAACAGGTAAAGCAATATTATAAACTGTACATAGCAAATATACAATGTCACATCAACGATAATATTCTTATATTCATTTCCAAGACTTAAAAGAAATAATTGACACTTTTTTAATGCTACCTTTTGTAATACAAATTATCGAAATCACATTCGACTAATGTTGTTGTATGAAAATCATATTATTTTTCTTCTGAAAAGAAAACACATCTTTATGAGCTAATTAAACTGTTTGTTTATTTCTTATGTAGGTTATAAAACCACCAAAAAGGTTATAAAACCACCAAAATAGATAATCAGATCTGCTCCTTTGTAAAAATGGTTTTCACTAATACTAAAACCACCAAAAAGGTTATAAAATCACCAAACTAGATAATCAGATCTGCTCCTTTGTAAAAATGGTTTTCACTAATACTAAAACCACCAAAAAGGTTATGAAACAACCAAAATAGATAATCAGATCTGCTCCTTTGTAAAAATGGTTTTCACTAATACTAAAACCACCAAAAAGGTTATGAAACAACCAAAATAGATAATCAGATCTGCTCCTTTGTAAAAATGGTTTTCACTAATACTAAAACCACCAAAAAGGTTATGAAACAACCAAAATAGATAATCAGATCTGCTCCTTTGTAAAAATGGTTTTCACTAATACTAAAACCACCAAAATGATGTTGGCGGTTTAACTAAACAGCAAGTTCACACAATACAAATTAACTCTTCGAGCCACAAATTTACTTCTGTCCACAATTCATGCAAAGTTGCTTTAGATAATTCAAACACAGTCACATTATGCTTTATCTCAAGCTAAATATACCGCTAATATTAAAGGGCGATGTATTATAAGCGTAATGAAAAACATATGCCGACCTGCTCTTATGGGAATCACTTTTGGCAGACCATGTGAAATACAAGCGATTGATGAAATATGTTTGATAAAAAATTTAATCGCTACCCTATTGTAAACCATGGTTCATACATCAATCAATAAAATTTTAAATTAAATCGAGTCTTCTACACAGATCAAGTATAATATCAATATGTGTATCAATGTGAAGCGGTGCCAAGTATATTTACTTTTTGTTAATTTTTTTTACTTCTTTAAAACACTTTAAAAACAACATCACACTTTTTAAAATATAGCAGATGGGATGCAAGAAAAAAACATAAATAAATAAGGACTAGGTTGTAAAACTCCAAAAACTGTTTAAAAACAAGTATACAGTCCTTATAAACAAAAACACAGAAAAAATACAGAAAAACAAACCAAAAATACAGTCATTTTGGCATGTCATATTTAAACAATTCAGGTAAATAGGGACACGACTGTAAAACCTAAAAACTGTTTTAAACACAAGAGTGCAGATATTAGTGACAGGAGTGCAAATTTTGCATCAGCATAATACTATACACTGGTCATTTTGTCTTGCTAAACAAATGTGTCGAAAGTTAATCACATGCAATCAAGATAACTATACACATTTTTAACTCCTTTGCACCTTTAAGTGCATTGACTATAAAACTGTTAAAGTAATTGTAATAATCGTGGAATACAAGAATCTTCCAGAAGGTATGGAAACTATAAAAAGCCTAGAAACACTCCACCATTTTAATCGAGTGTGCAATAAGAAACTAGAGAAATTTCGACTATGCGGTATTCTTTTTTATATTGTATTTCATATTTGGTTTTAATGTCAATTTTTTCGGGCAGAGGATTTCAGGATCGAAACTGGTTGCTAGCTTGTCTATTTTGTTCTTCGGCAACGCTCAGCGAAAATAAATGAGTTGTATTTTGAATTGAAACAATGTCCCAATCATATACAACGCACTGCAATAGCTCCACTAAGTCGGCAGTGGGCAGGAGGTTATCTGACGTTTACCTGTGTAAAAATGCCTTTTTACGCATTCGGAAGGTAGCCTAATCTAAAGATTGCCTGTGTGATAACTCGTTACTGCGTTTTCCCATTTAAGGGGATAAACATTAATATCCTATCCTATATCAAACTTAGTAGTAGTTGTCGAATTTGTTCTTTTATGAGAATTTCATGCCGCAAACACACCAACATACCATTGGAAATTAAAAGCTTAACAGGTGTTCTTAAATTTAATAGTTCACAACATGAATCCAAATTTAACAAGGTGCTGTAAAATACTGTAATTCCTTTAATTAAGATTGAAAAAAAAATAAGCAATTTTTTTTACCGCACCACAATTTCGGCCTATGACATACACTATGACGTACACGGACCCAACTTTCCAGACGTTGTATAATATGATGCACGCGAATATATGATGGAAGACAATCACCAACCAGACATAAAACCACATACTATCAAAAACTTACCATACGGCCCGGCGACTAAATCGAATTTTTAGTTGGCTAAAGGGCGACTGGCGAACTGCCAAATAGTCGTTATTGAACCACATTCTTTAAATACCTTGCGATTTTCCGTTTCTTGCGTTTCCGTAGATACCAAATTGTCGTTAAATTAAACTTGTAGTAACATTCGTTGGTTGGTATAAATCCATAAAAGCGCAAAGGCTGTGACTACCATATCACTACGACGAACTATTCTACAAAATACGCAAGGGAGAATATCGTATTTGATGGTTGAATTACCGGCGAGCGTGGGAAAATAATCCGGAAGTCTGGTCACGCTTGCCTACCCTCACTGCAATTTTCCTGGAAATAGTTGGGGTGTTGTTAGTTTTGTCATTTAAATCGGATTTTAATACTTGCAAATATATAGTAAATCTCAAAAATGAATATAGAAATTAACATAATACGTTTATAAGTTGAACTCACATTTATACTCGATTAAACAGATTTAGTCTGGTGATTCAGTGCGTCGCCTTTCAGCTAAAGGGTTGCAGATGAGAAACTGGTCGCTAGCTAGTGGGTTGTGTCCTTGGGCAAGGCACTAACGTTTCTTAAGCCCAGCAGATTAATGGGTTTAACTAAATTGAAGGAACGTCTCAATCGTACACAACACACTGCAATAGCTCCGGTAACCCGACGACATGACGATTGTCCGTGTGTAATATTCTATCCTATGAAAATATCCCATCCTATCCTAAACTGAGGAGGTACCAATATTATTTAACATAGAATTTTAACCGGTTTCTCCTTAATTTTTATTTAGAAATGTGTGTATTTCGTGTTACTTTCTTACCTCTTTCTTTTCGTTGTGTTTTTTCTTAAATGTCAATGAATTAAGTAACCGGAAGCTGAAAAGACCCATGAATATAAGTGCGACTGCCGTTTTGCGAATGTTCGGCAACGGCTTTTTCTATAACAGCCGGTATTTTCGAAAGTGTTAAAGGATATTAACGTAATATTGTAAGAAAACTTTTAGATGAAAAAAATAAACTGAGAAAGGGCCGAAAACACCCTACAAACTGCAATATGTAGATTGGTAGTTGGTAACGCTGTAATCCAGTAGTTTCTGCTTGCAGAAACAAATGTTATACAATTTGTATAAGATATACCAAGAGTGGTTTAGTGGCCAGGAAACTCAATCGTTTCTGCATGCAGAAAAAATCTATTGTAGGAGTTCAACTAATTATTTTCCACATCTCTTCAGTGCAAATTGACCTCACAAAAACAGCTGCCATTTAAATTTCTGACATGGGAAGTCTTAGATTTTTTACAATTTAAAATTAAAGCTTGGATCTGCAACTGCAAGCTAAACTTAAAACATTTTAAAATTTTACTTAAAGTTTTGAGAACATACCGTACACCGGCAACTTTTTTCCAACCAAACAGCTACAACATGCACAACCTGCACTTTTATTTCACAGGGCACTGCTCCACTATTACAAAACTTCACAGCTAAGCGAAAAGACCGGCGCGCAGCCTAGCACATGATGCGTTCAACCAAACATACATTGGGGAATCATCACCATCGTTACTCAGCAAAACACTCGTTTAAAAACAATGACTAAGGGCGGCTACTTCTCGTCACATCCTGCCGCGCATAGAGGTCTTAATTGATTATACGCCATCTATAAATAGTGGTGGTTTACACGTGGTTGATACTCTCTAGTTCATCTACTATGTTAAGTATTCTTTTACGTTTCAGTTTAGTGTACTCTTCTCGCCAGTTTATTAAAATTTCGGTTACTGACTTGGATGAACAAAATATAAATATCACGAAACAATAAAAAATAACACAAATAAATATAATAATATATCATTTTACGGGTTTCGCAGCCTTTTCCTCTTGTATTATAATTTGTTTTACATTGATACATTGGTTATTGATACAAGATTTAAAAAAATATATTTAGGCTACACGGAATTCATGTTTAATCACACTGAAAACAAAGGATTTTTTTACACGGACAATCGTCAGATTACCTTACACCCATCTTCGGGTTACTTAACCTATTACAGTGTGTTATATATTTTATTTAATTGTATTTGAATTTTTTTATCCATAATTACTATACGCAAAACAAATACAGAAATCGTTTTACCTCAAGTAAGGTATAGCTATAGATACTATTAGAAAATAGATAAGGTAATTAATTACATTCAATGAAGATGTACGTAAACGGAACGCAAAGAATGCCCTTCTTATTCTAAGAAAAAGTTGTGACGTTCAATGCTTGCGCTGAGATTAGCAGTAACAATTCTAATTAATACTGCCAATAACTGAAATGTCTCTTAGCGTACTTACCCACATTGAAGTAATTAGCATTGGCAAATGTAGTTGAGTCAAATAAAAGTGTTTAATCTCTCGTAAGTTTACCACTTTATTTAGTTCGTACAGGCAAAGTAAGCAATATTTGTAAGTTAAAATAAGTATCATGGAATGCTTTGCTTTGATGATCGCCTTATGTGGGTTAAACGTTTACTACTTTTTTCGGTTCGTACAGGCGAGGTAAGCAATATTTGTATATTTGTCAGTTAAAACAAGTATCATGAAATGCTTTGCATCATGAAAATAAATCGCAGTTAATTCATTTTACCACATACTCCTAAAACGCTCATAAGTTTACTATTTTTTCAGTTTTCCTACATGCTAGGTAAGCAATATTTGTAAGGTAAAAAAGGTATCATGGAATGCTTTGCTTTGTTGATCGCCTTCTGTTGGTTAAACGTTACTGTAGCAGGTTTAGCACCCCTACTTTACTTTTAAGTTCTATAGGGGCAAGCGCATTTGGCCGCTCGTGGCTAAACCAAAAGGTCACTTTAGGCTGTCCTTTCCAGTTTGTAAAGTCGGTGCTTGTCTAAATCTGACTTCAGTAACTTGCAGCATATAATTCAGACAATAGACTATAGACGCACGGTAATAATTTATTCTGTAAGCTGCATTATATTACTTAGAATGCAGCGCATAGTATCGCGATGAGTAGCATTATTCTGTACGTTTACATACACGGCAATATATAGCAAAGTGGGGAGACATTTCGACGCCCATTTTAATTGCCATAATGACTGGCGTTTTAGTTACAAAGGGCGGTGTAGTTGTCGTAAATACGACGCAAATGACTCGTTAGATATACGTGGTTCACATACGGGTTCTACAAACAATACACGTGATCATTATACATAAAAATTATATTAGTTCCCGAAAGCATCGATTCACCACACAGGTAAAATTTAGTCCGTTGCCTTTCAGCCGATAGGTCGCAAGTTCGAAAGTGGTAGCTAGTTTGTCGGGTGTGCCGTTAGGCAGGGCAAACATTGACTTAACCCAGGGGAAAAATTAGTTCTACTGGATTAAAGAAAGGTCTCAACGCTACTTGAATTTTGCATTCACGGGTATAAACGTGAGTATCTTATATCCTTTAGGAAGGTTTATGGCGGATATGTGCAAAACTGAAAAGCGTCGACAATATCTTATCCACAACTCCATTTGTAAATAGTTGTAGGCCGAATAGAAAGATCGACCGATTTATTTACCAATTTCTATATTAAAACCGGCCTCACGAGTCCACAATTACTTCAAAACAACCTGGTAAAAAACAAATATTTTGTAAAAATTTTTAAATGGTTTTGTGGTGAAAATTAATAGAAAATATTTGTATTTACACTTTACATTACGTCGGAGTTTTGGGTATTTTCCATTGGTTAAGTTTCTCTAACTTGTGGGAATTTTCCGTGGTAGACATTTTAAACCAACCCCAGGGATTATATTGCAAAGATTTCTCCGAGGTTGCACATTCGGGGCTGTTTAACATCCTAGGATAGGATAGGATATTCATCTTTATCCCCGTGAATGGGAAAACCAAGGGGGTTATCACACGGGCAATCGTCAGATCACCTCGTGCCCATCGTCGGGTTACCGGAGCTATTGCAGTGTGTTATGTATAATTCACACGTTCCTTTAATTTAGTAGAACCCGTTAATCCGCTGGGTTCAGGCAATTTCCGTAAAGTGCCTTGCCCAAGGACACAACCGACTAGCTAGCGATCAGTTTCGCACCTGCAACCTTTCGATTGAAAAGCGACGCACTTAACCGCTAGACCAACCGGGCGGACGAATCCTCTTGTACGTTTTAGACAAATCGAAAGGGGAACAAAATGATATGTGTCAGATCGGCACCACGAAATTGTTGACTTATCTCAGCCCATAAAGACCGGTGATGTTTACGCTGTAGAAGTTTACGTCACTGAAAACATCCATAAACTTACTGGAAGAATATCCGCCATCACGTCATGGGAAGTTACGTTTCAGATCCTGCGCATGTATTCACTTATTGGAAACCAAGGAAATGTCTTAATTATAAACAAACAACACTACAATTGCTTTAGTAACCCGATGGCGGTTAGCACCCTTTGTTTTTTTATGGATAAACATTAGCTAACCTATCCTATCCTTTTCTTAACGAATATATGGTAATTTTAAACAACTATACATTCAACATTGTATTTTCTGATACACGAAAAAACACATTAAAACCAACGTTAGTGTGTTACGTTTACCATTTAAAGGCATGGAACATAAATTCTCAAATGGCTCTGTTGTAGTATGGTTAACTCCCAATTTATATACATAATTCGATATATAAAACGTCCTTAGAGACGAGCCAATGTGACGTATTCAGCTCGTGCGTACATAACGAGGGGAATCATATTTATTCCACGAAAACTTTTGCTTAAAAAGTTTGAATACTTTATGTTTGCTATTTTCCAAGTAGTTATCTTCTGATATCTGATATCTGATTTGAAGTGTGCGAGTCAGCGCGTTCAAACTGTAACCATATTCAAACCGCATGTTTAAACGCATGTTAAGGACTCGGGTGTAAGTAGGTCGCACCAGAAGGAGGCTCTACAGGTATAAAAGAAGCCAATTTTATCCTAAATGCAACATGTTATTTATTTCATATATGTTGTTGCATCTACTATCAAGTTGTCCAAGTATTTTAATTCATATTTTCTTGCAGAAGTAAGATTTTTAGTTTGAATATTTTGAAAGTAATAATGATGAAATTCTTTGCTCTGTTTCTCATCGTATGCAGTTTGAACATTTCTGTAGCAGGTAACATTTAGTTTATTTAGGCTATATGGATTGACCTTAAATTGGTAAAATGTCTCAATCAAACACAATGCAATAGCGCTGGAAACCAGATAAATGGCAGTGACGATCTACCGACCGTCCGTGAAAGTACACTGTTTTCTTAATGGGATTAATAATAAACAACTTCTTTTATCTCTGTCTAACGCAAATTACGTTATAGTTTCTCGTAATTATATATTCAACTTTGTATTTTCTGATATACGAACATCACAGCGAAACAGACTCAAGTCTGTTGCGTTTACCATTTCAACGCATAAAACATAAATATTTCTCTGTACTGAAAACCCATATTTATTTTTATATTCCGAATATTCCAGAGAAACCGACGTCCCACATGGGAAGCTCTGAGCTACAATCAAAGTCACAATCCCCGAAGCTGCATGCGTTTGTTAAGTTCACCATGTGCCTGAGTTCTGCTCCAATTTTCGTTAATGCGACAGCAAGACCTCAAGAACCAAGCCTTCCTCACAAATTCAACTTGACTGTGAAGGAGATTTTCACCCACGGTTTTTTGTTTGAACTTGTGCGAACCGACGAGCCTACAGGTTGGGACACGATGCTGATTGTGGATTGGGTGATTTACACAGGTGAGTAACCTAGAATATATTCTTGTAGAGTGAATGTGTCTGTATATAAATATATATATATATATATGCTTGTAATCTCAAGTGCAGGAAATATATATATATTACTCAGCAAAACGTTCATTTACATATCATGACTGAGACACTTAGATGAACCTGCACATAGAAATATATTTAATTGGTAAATCGCCATCTTTAAGCTTGTCATTGTTTTGTTAATTTAAGTTGCTTCTTTATTTAGGTTTGCCGACAAGTTGCAAAGAAGCATTGCAGTTTGGATTCAACGAAAGTGGAATACAACGAATATATATCCCCGGGAATCAGCAAACTTTGAAGGTTTATTGCGATCAAACAACTGACAATGGTGGTTGGATGGTCAGTTAACATATTATAATTGGAACATAGCTGGCTCACTACATATAAATGAAAATTCCAGGTGTTCCAGCGGCGAACTGATGGTTCTGAAAACTTCTATCGAACGTGGGTTGAATATCAGGGGATGTTTGGAAACCTTAGTAACGAATTCTGGTTGGGTGGGTTTTGTTTTAATTTGATAAATTGACAAATGGAATATTTCATTTAAATAAATTTAAACGTAGGAAACGAAAATCTTCATGCTTTAACCCGGAGTGGAGATTACGAATTAAGGATCGAATTGGAAGATTGTGAAAACATAACAAAGTTTGCAAAATTTAGGTAAGAACGTCAATATATAAATGCGTCCATTTAATTGTGTTCATTGTCCATTTAAAAGTATTTTTATTTCCAGCTCATTTTCCATCGGCTCAGCGCAAGAAAATTATACTTTGAATGTGTCTGGCTACTCTGGGGATGCAGGTAGGAACTTAAAGAAAAGAGAATCCTTTTATTCGTTTATCATGTTCTTTTTTTTCGTAGGAGATTCGCTTTCTTACCACAACGGAAAACCCTTTTCCACCAAGGATGTGGATAACGACTTCAGTCCTGCTTCTAATTGCGCTGTAGGAAGCCGTGGGGGTTGGTGGTATAAGAAATGTTTTGATTCCAACTTAAATGGGGCTTACCTGAAGTGTCAAACCGGATCCAGCGAAGCTTCGAGTTGGCGGGCCTTCCGCGGGAACGGGTACTCATTAAAGTTCATTGAAATGAAGTTCAGGCCTAAAGCAGGCTAATACTTTAATATACCAACCTCCACCCAAAGGACTATAACTATAACCGTTATTATAAGCCAGTAATCTGATAAACCGCTCTTTAACTATAACGGTTATTATCCACATTTTGCGTGCAAAGGTTGTTTTTTATTAAAATGTTGTAAATTTCAAGACATAATTAAAAAAACTAAAGTCACGCAGCCATGTATGCATTAGCCACTATGTAAATTTTTAAAGGAGGCTAATAATACGATAAACCCCCCTCCACCTCAAAGAAATATAACCGTTAATATCCACATTTTAAATGAAGTTGTTGTTTTCCATTGCAATGTTATATATTAACAATTATTGTCACGTTGCCCACAATGTAAACATTCAAAAACTGTTAATTGCATCCTAGTTGGGGCAGATCTGTAAACGCCACCATTATTCTGTTAACTACACCGGTAAGCTGTCTGTACCGTTCAATATGAACCGCACAATTAAAATATTTTGTAAGGGGGTTGTGTTTAAACCGAAGGATTTTCAAGTTCAAAACTGGTCGCTTGCTCGGCTGTGTTCTTGATGTCCAGAGCACTTAGGCGGCATTGCCTAAAGCCAGTGGATTACTGGGTTATACTAACATTAAAGAACGTCCCCTATATCAATCACACTGCAGTAGCTCCAGTAACCGGACGGTGGGCGCAGAATAATTTAACGATTTCCGGTGTGATAACGGATCTTGTGTGTTTCTCATTTACGGGGATAAAACCTGACTGTTCCTTATTTTAACCCAAACCTGGAGTAACTTCCAAAAAGTAATTTTTATTTTACATTCTAATTAATAATTGACTAATTTATCGTTATCAAAAATGTCAATGATTTTGTTTTTACAATAACTTGTTTATTTTTTTATCAAAAATATTGTAAAATTATTGTTTTGTTCATTCGCCCAAATCAACTTTTTAAGCAACCATTGAATATTTAAAATAACAAAATGCGTCATGTCATTTTTAACCATTATATATATAACAAACAATAACATGAATTCATTGCTAAGTTGAATCAAAAAAAATTAAGGCTTTCTACCAGATCAAGGTAGTTTAAGCCCATATGTGTTAACTAATCGTTTAATTAATCACTATATTGATGTGTGGTTGATGTAAATAAAACTATGCTTGTATATATTGTAGCTATATAGCCAGGATAGACCAGTGTGTTCATGTTTATCTCCATGAGTGTGAAGACGTTATAACCGTTAACACATGGGCAATTGTCAGATTATCTTGCGATTACGTAAAGGAGCGTTTTTACGTGAGTAATCGTTAGATTATCTCACCCAATTTTTAGTCACAAGAGTAATTGAAGTGTGTTTTGTATAAATAAGACGTATCTGTAGTTTTTCGACAGATTAGTCTAGTGGTTTAGTGCGCCGCCTTTCACTCGAAAGGTCGAGGCACAAAACTGGTTGCTATCTGGTTGGTTGTGTCCTTGGGCAAGGCTCTTTACGGACATTTCCTGAACCTAGCGGATTGATGGGTTCTACTAAATTAAAGGAACGTGTCAATTATGCACAACACACTGCAATAGCGCCGGTTACCCGACGATGGATGCGAGGTGATCTGACGATTGTCCGTGTGTAACCCCCTTAATTTTCCCATTCACGGGGATAAACATGAATATCCTATCCTATGTTTTTGTTGCAGGCCATATTTTGATATAACTCATTATATTGCATTTACCGAGTAGCCTATGACACTGCATTAAACGCGCCCCACATCTATAGTGGCAGAATTGAATAGGATAATCATGTTTAATCCCATGAATGGGATATCGCAAGGGACGTTAATATTCGGGCATTCGTCAGATTACCTCTCGATTGCTGTATTTAACGCATCTTTTGCATACGTCCTAGTCCCAACACATATCTGACCCAAACACCATGTTGGACAATTATGTAGTCGTTCGGCCCAAGCTGATATCTGGTTGATAATTTCACTTAAGAGTCAAGCTTGTAGTCCGGCCGGTTGGTCTAGCGGTTAAGTGCGTCGCCTTTTAATCGAAAGGTTGCAGGTGCGAAACTGGTCGCTAGCTAGTCGGTTGTGTCCTTGGGCAAGGCACTTTACGGACATTGCCTGAACACAGCGGGTTAATGGGTTCTAACAAATTAAATGAACGTGTCTATCATATACAACACACTGCAATAGCTCCGGTAACCTGACGATGGGAGCGAGGTCATCTGACGATTGCCCGTCTGTTAACCCCCTTGGCTTTCCCGTTCCCGGGAATAAACATGAATATTCTATCCTAAGTTCACTTAAGAGTCGAGCTTGTAGTCAACTAAATAGGACAATGTTTACGCGTCAGATTATCAACTGGAAGGTGGCTAGATCCAAATAGACTTCATGAACAGATAGATGATGGTCACAATTTGCCGTATTTATACAGCCTATATAATATGTTAGTATACTATAATAAGGGGTCAAGTTTCAATTGATGAATTCGTTACGTACCTAAAAAATTCGCTAATCATTCGGCCATACAACAGTTCTTTTCTTTTTTTCTTTTTACCTGTATTTTTATGTCTCGTTGCCGCCACTCCTATTCGTAATAAGACCTTCTAAAAATTTAAATGGTTTAATTTTAATAATTTCGTTTCCAAACGAGTGTAATCTTGATTAGGTTTGGCGGCCGCGTCTGATTTTTTTAATGACTTGTTTTAACGGCTGCTCATTTGGCGTGTTTTTCTAATTCTGTGGTGTGATTTGTTTTATTTGCTGCTAATTAAATACTAGGGACAAAAAAATAAACCAAACTAATCTTTTTTTTCGTGGACTATTTGTCAGATTTCGCGCGAAATTGGTCATTTTACTGCAATAGTACGTCAACTTATATTACCGTTCTATCTGAATATATGTCCTTATTCGTGTTAAGAAAGTAACTAAAATTATGAAAAATAACACAAAATAAATGGCAAATTTGTATAATAATGAAAGCACATATCCGCAAAAAATGAAAGGTAGGCCACGAAAAAGAGCTATGTAATGTTTAATTGTTTAGTGTCACAACGCTGCTAATGCCTAATAGTGCTAGCGAGGATTGAGTTAGTTTGCTAAAATCAAAAGTTTTATTACTAAACGTTGGAAAACACTAAAAGAAGGGAAACTGCTGATTAAAATTACGGAAACTAATTCTAACCCTGCCCTAAACACTAATCTTTACCCCAGAACTAACCCTAACTCCAACCCCATGTTTAAAAGTTTAAAACTAACTCTAATGTCATAATTTTCATTTTAGTGAGCCTTCCCGCTTTACCTCTTTTTAGTTTCCCCCCACTAAAACTATGGAAACTAATTCTAACCCTCTACCCACTAAACTTGATTTCATAATCTTTATTTTATTGTGTTATTTTCCCACATCCCTTTTTTCATTTTCTTCATTATTATATTAACACACTGCATTTCTAGCGGGACAATTTTCTTGTGTTAAGCGTTACTATTTCTGGTCTCCGAATGGAGGCGTGGGTTCGAATCCCACTTCTGACACCATGTAGCGATATAGCGAACACGCGCTATGTAGTTTAGAACCTGTATTGTCAGAACGAAAGAGAGCGACAGGGGACGAGACTTCAACTTATATACGAAGGGTAAATCACGTAGGCATGCAACTCTAGTGACGTATAACTCTACAAGTGTTTTACTTTCTTTATTAATTGTAAAATGGTGATTGTTACTATTATAAAAGTATCATGCTGACCGAACAAAAAATATTGATCTGGATCTCATTCAAGGCTTTGCTACAATGTGTGGCATCTAACCCAGTGCCCCAGTTAGTGTGTATATTGTTTAATACAAAATGAACGACGGGATTGTGATAATTGAACCAGAAGGATTACCCAAGGACAGTTTTATCGGACCGGAGTTTTCCACGTTTTCTCGGAGCAAGGTTGATGGAAAAGTGAAGAAAAAATCAAGCAATAACAGGTCAGGTTTGCAGACTGTACCAATAAGCTTGTGTGGGTTAGTGTGTTGCCTTTCATCTGAAGGGTTGCATATTCGAAACTGGCCGCTAGCTAGTCTGTTTTGTCCTTGGGCAAGAAACATAACGGACATTGTTTGAACCCAGTGGATTAATGGGTTCTACCAAATTGAAGTTAAGATCACCCTTCCACACGGGTGCCTCTAAATACTACAGGACCACTTGGACCGCTTGGATCGCTTGGATTTTTACGGAAAGTAATTCTAACCCTTCCCAAACACTAATCTCAACCCCAGAACTAACTTTAACCCCAACCCTAACATTTATATCATGGCTTTTGTAATTACGAAGTATAATAAGCGATCCAAGCGATCCAATCGCTTCATGCGATCCAAGCGGTCCTGTAGTATTTAGAGGTACCGTTCCACACAACACATTGCAATAGCACAGGAAACTCAACAGTAGGCGCGAGGTAATCTGACGGTTGACCGTGTGTTAATGTCCCTTGCGTTTATCCATTTTTGGAAATAAACATGAATATCATGTAGAACTTGTGTAGGAACTAGACAAAAGGCTGGTCTCCGAATACGGTCAACACAATTCCGAAGCTAACAGTGCTTATTTAACTAAGAGTACTCGGCTACTCCTGCAATCCGACAACTTGACGAAAGGTTCTTTTAATCTTGGTTATATGTGGACACAGTAAAATAAATAGAGCTTTTAAACTAATTCAATTTTGTCTCTGGTCTCGTAACATGATTTCTTACACTCTTGGGGTCAGACGTGGGGTTTGACCCCATGCCTCCATTCGGAGACCAGAACATTAAAATCTGGTCCAGGGATTAAAGACATTTACAGACCGTGAGAAATCCGGGACAAAGTTTAGGCAAAACACATGTGAGCAGCTAAGGTCTCCCATATTACAGCCTAGCATATAAGGCGTCCATAAAATAACAGAAAAATACACAACAAACAATGATGATACGCAAATTTGCTACAATCTCATCGTATTTTTAATAATCAAAACGTTTTTACCATGCATTGGTCCCAATAGTGAGTTGTATTCCAACTCAAGGAATGTCTCATGCATATACAAATAAAAAAACAATACAATAGCTCGGGTTCAATTACCTAAATCAACTTCTAATAATAGTTTAACATCTTTATTCAATCAGACACCTAGCTTCACAAACTCAGACCGCGGACACGTCAGTTTTGAATCGGGTGATCAAATGTACTGTGTGTTGCGAGCAGATTCTGGTGCATATCACCAACTCAGTAGCTGAGCACCCGATCCTACATGTCATACTTTGCAAGGTATATTGAAAATAAGTCTGGCAGATTAGTCTGGTGGTTTAAATTATATAAAAATTAAGTCTGGCAAATTAGTCTGTTGGTTGCTTTTTAGCCGAAGGGTTGCCTTTCAGCCGAAGGGTTGGAGGTTCAAAACTGGTCGGTAGCTAGTCGGTTGTGACCTTGGGCAAGGCCCTTAAAGTCGGTTGTGACCTTGGGCAAGGCCCTTAAAGGACATTGCCTTAACCTAGCGGATTAATTTTTATTATTAAATTAAAGGAACATGTGAATATTACACAACACATTGCAATAGACCGACGGTGGGCGCGAGGTGATCTGACCATTGCCTGTGTGTTAACGTGCTTGGTTTTTCCATTCGCAGGGATAACATAAATATCCTATACTTCTATCCAAACTTATAAATACTTAAAATGAAATACAAAATTTTAGGTTTTGGTACTACTAAACTTGCACATTTTTTTAACAGCAAGTCTAATTAAAAACAAAAAATCAAATTAAAAATAATTAAAAAAATTAAACTGAAACAAATAAAAATGAAAAAAATAAATGAAAAAATATGTTAAAATGTACTGTTGTGTTGTGTCTGGTCTATTCGGCCCCACAAAGTTAAGTTTCCTATTCATAACGGGGCTCATTATAATCACGTCACCCCACCCTTCATGTTACCCCCCAAATAGTGCAGCGCTTAATTTATTCAATCACTATCATATTTAACCAACCACACAAACTTATCTTTTAAAAACAAGATTTGCACCAAAATTTACAGAAAATCATGCAATCAAATAATCAACCTAGTAGCTCAGAAATTAAGGGAATGGCGTATTTAAAATTGTGTTAAGAATTTAAATTTATTTAAAATGCTCATTCATACAATCACGTCACCTAACCTTTCTCACCCAGAGATGCCACACTTACTACCACTCGGGGTCCTTTACGAAAGATGAGCAGGGTATCGACGAGTTTTGTAGATGGTGCGCTGAGGGGGGTGAACTGATCATCTGTGATAGCTGTCCTAATGTGTTTTGCAAGTAAGTCATTTTTGCTGTTGTTTCATTTACCAAAGTTCAAGCTTGGGTAACATATGGCCAGCGGGCCAGGTCCGGCCCGTGAAGGGATTTTGACCGGCCCACAGACTGTATCTAACCATACCTTGTAATTAAGATATTGAATACTAGGCCTATTCATGTAATAATCCGGCCCACCAAGGACAAAGACCTTTTTTATTAATTAATAATTTTTGTAAGTTTTTCCCTTGTTGTTATCACACAATCAAATATTTCACTCTATTATTGATATTTTTAGAAACTTGTAATTTAAAAGACAATATTCCGATTGAACACACTGCAATAGCAGTTCGGTTGAAACTTGAAGAACAGCTTTGAAGAACTATGATATTAACATAGCTCCAGTAATCAGCTTTGTTCAGGCAATGTCCGTTAAGTGCCTTGCCCAAGAACACAACTGACTAGCTAGCGACCAGTTTCCCTTTAACCCTTTGGCCGAAAGAAGACACACTAACCACCAGACTAATCTGTTAGACACTGCAAGAGCAGTTTTATCAAAATTTGAACACAGTTGCATTTAAATTCGACGCAAAGCTTTAAAGAACTTGGATATTAACACAGCTTCAGTAAATCTTCCTACTCCAGACCAGTTTCATACCTACAACCCTTCGGTTGATAGGCGACGCATGTAACCACTATACTAATTTGTTACACAAATCTTCCTACTCAAGACCAGTTTCATACCTACAACCCTTCGTCTGATAGGTGATGCACTAAACCACCAGACTAATCTATCAAACAAATCTTTCTATTCAGAATATGCATTCGACGTAACTTCAGCCGGAAGGAGGCAAACCAGATCATGAACTCAGATGAAGTGGAATGCTTCGTCTGCAACAACCAACCGATTCGAGCTTTAGTGGAAGAATGCCAGGAGGTTCTGGCGGCCATTGAAGTCCAATATCCTTCAAATAATAAGAAGGTAATTGGTAGCGGGAACGTGGGGGTAAAAAGTCTTTGCGTAATCCTTCTGGTTCAATTATCACAAAAAGTGCCATGACATGACATAGCAACATCTTTCTCAATTCACATGATTATTGATCAAAAACAAAAAGTGTACAAAAAAGAGAAAAAGCTTTAAGTACAAAAAGTATAGGTATTCTCTCATGAAAATTGGAAGTAAAATAGTTGTTAAGTTTGTTTTTAAGGAAAAGTGACAGACTTTTAGCAATGGCTGTTCCCTTTGTACAAAAACAGAAGGTGTTTTATCATAAAAATTGCAAGAAAATGAAAGTTTTTTTGCTTCATTTACCCCAATGTAGTTATTGTACAATTCGACTTTTTATATTCAGACTTTTTACTGATGTTTTTTAACTATTTCAAAAATTGGTATTTACGTTTGTCCCAAGAGAATAAATACTTTTATTGCGCAGTGGCTGAATTTTGTAAAATTTTAATATACAATACACCTAAAAAGCTATGGCAATCTAACAGTGGTGGGTATAAGGTAATCTCACGAATACGTTTGTGTAAAAATTTGACAGTTGCGCTTATAATAACAGTCTTTGCGTTTTCTTTTACCACAATAAAATATAATTATCCTACATTGTTTTTACTGCAGAAACGAAAAACTCAAAATTCGACGCAAAATCTTGAAGAAGGCAACACAAGTTCGGTATCTTCAGTGAAAGTGAAACAAGAGGCGACAAAAACCAGGGCGTCTTCTATACCAGGCACTTCGACTGGCGATGGGAGAATAATAGGTGATTTGACTTTGTTTTTTGTACTTTTGATTAAATGACTTAGGATAGGATATTCATGTTTTAGAATAATTGGTAAATTCAGTTTAACTTTATTTTTGTACTTTTGATTGAATGACTTAGAATAGGATATTCATGTTTTAGAATAATTGGTGATTTAGTTTAACTTAGTAAAACTCATTAATCCGCTGGGTTCAGGCAATGTCCATTTATTGCTTTGCCCAAGGACACAACCGACTAGCTAGAGACCAGTTTGAAAACTCTTCAGCTAAAAGGCGACCTACTAAAAAGCTAAGTCGTCGGATAAATAAGTAAACAAACGATAAAACTGGTAATCTCATATGTGGTAATGACTTTATGGCATATAGATCAAATCAGAACAATAAACCTAATGATAGCCGATAGGAGAAATGTTCTTTTTTTAAAAAAGAAAATAGTACGAAAATAATAAGAATTAAATTTTAATAATAATAATAAACAATAAGAATTAAACTTTTTGCTACTTAATCACTCTTTTAATCTAACACTTTTAATTGCTTAATATCATCTAGATTTCCAAAAGTCGAAATCATCCGTTAACACTTGGAGGGAAAATTGTATTGAACTTGTGGAGGATGTTTCAATTAAGACATCGGATCTTCATTCATCTTTTAATGACCTCTTTGTTCCAGTATGTCCTTGTTTATCTGTAAAGTTGTTTGGTTTTCTAGGATAGGATAGGATATTCATCTTTATCCCCGTGAATGCGAAAACCAAGGGGGTTAACACACGGGCAATCGTCAGATCACCTCGCACCCACCTTCGGGTTACCGGAGCTATTGCAGTGTGTTGTGTATGATAGACACGTTTCTTCAATTTGGTAGAACCCATTAATCAGCTGGGTTTAGGCAATGTTCGTAAGGACACAACCGACCTTGCCCAAGGACACAACCGACTAGCCAACGACCAGTTTCGCACCTGCAACCTTTCGATTGAAAGGCGACGCATTTAACCTTCAGAGTAACCGGCCGTACTGAAATTCTGGGATATTAATTTAAATATTACATGTTTGACTGTTTGACAAAAGGTTGTGGGATCAAAACCAGTCTTTAGCTAGTTGGTTATGTCCTAAAGAGGATCTTAGCGTATATGACCCGTACCCAGTGGATAGATGCTAAAACTTTAGTTGTTTTGATTTCTTTATTACTGTATGTGCTCAAATGTAAAACAGATTTGGCTCAGTTGCAGCAAACCATACTATCAGGGTATCAGCCGATAGGTTGTGGGGTCGAAACCAGTCGCAAACTCAGTCCTCGAAATTTGTCACGGCAAAAGGCAATTGCCGTGAGGTTTGCCGTGGACTTTTGCCAAATTAACTAAAGTCCACGTCAAAAAAATGCCGTGGGTTTTTTTTGATCACTTACTAATTATTTTTTTAAATCACTTACTAATTGCAAAAAAACTGTTAAAATATAAGAAAAATAGTTTCAAAGCGCACGGCGGCACTTTTATTAAGTTTTTATCAAATTACAGCGTTCTAACACAAAACTCCAAACTTAAAATTCAATTACGCTAGCAGCCAGCTGTCAATCAAAGAGACTACGTCGCTTTGATCGTTGCACCCGATTTGCTGAGTTGACAATTCGGCAAATTTAATTAGATAAATATATGGAGTGTGTGTCTGGCAATCGCATGTATTTCCTTATTTGGTATTACTGTATTTTTTTCTTTTAAACTGTAGTCCTCTATTATTTTGGAATTATTATCCAGTCCAAACCAGATAGATGCTTCCTACTATTCTAACATTGACGTTGGATTCAGGATTTGTAGTTTTTTGGAGCTATTGCAATGGGTTGTATTTTCATATAATAGAAATACAGAGATAACAAATTAAGTGTTTTTGTCATTTGCCTTAGCTTACCTAATAATATTGCACAATTGGCTCTTGTCCAACGCACCTTAGCGCGGTGTCGCGCAAATTAGAATAAACTTAGGTCCGGATTTTGCGATTATTTAGTACTGGGTATAGATCTGCCGTGAGCTTTTACGTTTATACGATTTCCCACGGCATTTTTTTGCCATGGACTCCGCAAACGAATTTCGAGGACTGCAAACTAGTGCAATCCTAATGTCCCTATCACGTTAAACATAATACTTGCGTTAAAATTAGTTTTCTGACTATGGGTGAGAGGTAATATGACAAATATGAACCTAAGTTATCCCACCCATCTGAATAAACAGGAATATTTTATTTGTAATTACAGTGAAGTGCTTGTAAGCTTCTCCTTAATTACTTGTACTATGCGCACTCAATATAAGTGGTTTCTAAAAAAATATGAAATTAATAATTTTTTAAAAATATCCCAGAAAAAAACAACTAAATATATTTACCCTAATTCAGCAAAAAAAATGGAATCCTGCTTGGTAAAACATACAATTATAAGTTTTATATATACTTATCATTAAATTAACTGAAAAAACAAATTCTATTAACTTTTTAAATTTTTGAATTGATGAATTGATTTTTAAAAAAAGCTTCCATATCATTTTTTACACCGTGCATTTGTCTTTAAACATATTTGATACCATAGGAATAAGAACAAATTTTCTCACAGTTTTAAAACCCTCCTCACTAAAGTTTCAATAACTTTCAGCAACTAAAGCTTTTTATCATTTTTTTAACAAATTTCAACAACTAAAGCTTTTTTTATAATTTTTTTAAACAACATATTTTTTTAATGCCATGCTTTTCTTTCTTTAAACACGTTTGATGCCACAGGAAGACAACAACCCTCCTCCCAGCCAAATCGCCGCGGTCCAACTTCGAGCGATCAACAAGGTTAAACCGATGCTGAAGAATGTGATATCTATGTTCAACCAAATGTATTCGTCACTTTGCAAGACGGAGAAAAAATTGAAACCGAATGTTCTGTCTGGTGAGTTTTACATTTTTAGGCATTATTTGTAAGAGATTATTTGTTAGATTTTACATATTTTTAATAGCACATAATTTGTAAGACTTCTTTTCATTTTGTTTTAAAAATTTTAATTTTATTTTTTCATTTTATATTTTTTTATATTTCAGTTTAATTTGTTTTAATTAATTTTTTTAATTTAATTTTAATTGTAATTAAATTAAATTTAAATTTTTTTTATAAAAATTATTTTTTTAATTTTTTTTTTTAGCGTAATTTCCACATTTGACCATAATTATCCCAGTTGCAGTTAACCCGTCCACACAGCAAACGTCGGTTATAAAACTTTATAAATTCGAACATTTTAACAAATAATATATATCACAGAGGATTGTATTACTACTGGCAAAGAGTCAGAATCGGAATTAGATTCAGAAAATACAATTTTATCGCCGAGCAGGAAACGAAAACGTCAAACAAAAAAGTTTCGTGACAAGTAAGCGAAAAACTCTATTGATGGTG
>CH002327.1:531763-544400 GCA_000149265.1 Ciona savignyi
ATGGAAACTTGTTTGAATTTATTGTATGAAGTAGAATGATTCTAGTATCGCTAAATTCAAAAAAGAATTAAGAACTGCTGTAAAATGGTTAAGATTTCAAAAATGTTAAGGTTTAATTTTGCCCATTAAACATAAAAAATACAGCAACTGTCCTAGAAAGATACTTAATCCTAAACGCAGGCATTTCTAAAAATAATAAAATGTTAAAAGAAAAATGTCTTGAGTTGAATGTTTATAAAATAAAACTCCTATATTCTTGGTACCAGTGTAAACCCTTCCCTACTAGAGTAGTTTAACTTTGTACGAAGTGCCCTTGGCAAAAAAATATTTGTTAATAAGTATAAGTCATTATAATAATTAATATTCTGTATTTTTCCTCCAATCATAAACAGAAAAATCAGATAAAGACAAGACTGCTGATAAAAGAGAGGATGAAGAAAAAGGGGATGTGAGAGATGAAAAAGAAAAAGGTGATTTAAGAGAATCAGAAGAGAAAGGTGAAAAAGAAGGGAGTGGTTTAGAGAGTGAGGAAAATGGAAATTCAAAATCGATCATCAAAAATGCCCTTCTTAGGGTAAGTATGTTCACAGGCGCGCCGAACACATGAAAAGCCAGGGCATGCAATGGTTGGGAGAAAATCAATTTCGCGCCCGATTTTTTTAAACATTTAGTTGCCCTGGAATGCGTTTCTTGGACATTTCAAACTAGACTCTTAACGTTAAAAAAATCGAGCTGGTACCGATTCGGCATGATTAGTAAAAGTTTTATTAAATAATTTAGAGCCCTCGCGTTCGTCGCGCTGATTGGAATAAAATCTCCAGCTAAAAACAAATTAAAATGAGTGAATAAATTGTATAAACTTCTCTTGTTTTGCAATGTTAACTTTAGACTACAACTGACATCCTATGGTAATGTCTCTTTCATTGCTACAAAAAGCGATGCGTATGGATGCAAGTTGTTTTCCGAGCTCTCACTTTAAAAAATGTTCGGACGTCTTCGCACGATAGTTCGGACGTCTTCGCACGATATCGCTTTCGGTAAGGAGAAACGCACTACGCGTATTAGGTGCTCTAGTGTTAAGAGTTTCTTTAGACTGCTATATAGAATATAAGTCAAGATATTATAGTTGCTAGTGGTTGTTGTACGCCTCTTTATTAAGCTTGTATAAATGTTTATAGCCCATCCAATCCTATAAAAAATCCTTAGCTTCCGGTTAGGTTATAACCGTCCGGATAGCCAAAGGACCGATTATAAAATAATTCAATCGTCCCGACGTAAACCATTCGACTTTCGTTACTCGCGTGGAATAATTGGTGAAACAAATGTTATATTCCAAAGGTGTATGTGCGCGTCTGGGAAATCAAATGATCTCCGCAATTAAAGACGTACCTAAAAAGTAGTTTAAAATCAATTAAGTTAGGGCAGGCATAGATTCAACATGGCATTACGCATCTAATTAATCATTCTGTAAAACTAAATCATGCAAACAACAATAAATCACATTTTTAATCCTGAAAATTTTAATCGTGTGAAATGCGTAAAATAAGTTTAAACTTAATTTTGGATTTATGTGATAACAGACTATTTATACTAAAGAAACATTAGATTACTCTCTCTTATCATTAGCGTGCGCTTCGATCGTTCGCACGAGTCATCAAAAAGATACACGCGTCTACTCATTTCGGCCAGGTGCAAGTTGGACCAAGGCCAAACAATCCTCCTACTTACATGCTACGCTGAAGATTGCTTAATAACTTAGGTTAAAAGAAACGGATTAGCTTTCCTAAATGTCATTAATACACTCGCTACCGAATATAAAACTAATGCTTGGAATATATCTTTAAATATCTTATAAAAACGCCTGGTTGTTTTTTAAGTTATTGTTTCATTGACGCAATCGCCCCTGTATAATCACAGCAAAGGTGCGACCAAATATATACGCAATACGCTATATATCGATTATAATAATACATATTATATATTATACGTTATACCACAAACCGTATAAAAACTTAAAATTTTATATGTTTTAAGCTTTAGCTCAAGCTTAATATGTGCAGTTAAGTAGTGTAAATAACAGTTTAATCGCTTTATAGCTGTGAAGTAAAACTATATTTCTCTCATAGTTTGCATTTTCGCGTCAGAAAATAAGCGTTTTTTGGACGCGATCCGATCGGCAAGGGTTTTAATGATCGTGAAAAATTCTGATCGGCACAGCACTGGGTTTTATTGTGTATGTACTTATGTAGACACAAAAAAACTCGTTGTTCCACCATTACAACGCTTGTATGTCTTGCGTAGTTGAATTGTAGTACAGACAGGCAAGTATTGTAGACAATCTGATGATCGAAACGCGTAAAAATCAGGTAATGCTGCATACCCTGGCAAAATGCCAGGGTAGGCTGGCGTACTCTGCATACCCGCGTTCGGCGCCAGTGTATGTTCACACTTTTACTGTAGATTCTGGCCCAAAAATTCATAAAATTTCGGGCGAGTAAGAATTCACTCGCGTGTGAAAGCTTACGCGAGTAAATCGTTTACCACAACCGTTTTTTATGATGCTGCTGTAAGTAATACAGACTTCATTATTCGTACGTGCCATTTGTATAATAAAAACAGTCGGAATAATGAGGATTTGATTTTATTTCCCTTTTTGTCAGTTAAAAAGAAAACCGTCGCGGTAAACAATAATTAGTTTTTTTATTTGCGAGAATAAATTCTTATTCGCGTGGATTTTTGGCCCTGGTAAAATGTCTTTTGTTTATTCTAGAGAATAGACAGATGCATGTTTCAATAAAATACAGGCAATCGATAAAAAATATAAATTAAAGTGCTATATAATGATTTAGATGAATTTAAAACCAAACACACCCTAAGAGAATATTCATCTTAGCGTTACTATTTCAATTTTTATTGTAGAATATCAGATGGAATAATTTAATTTATCCCATAGTGGCAAAATTCAATTTATTGTGGACTCATTTAATTTAAATTACGCCAACATATAACTTTAAACTGTTTATTGTTTTAGGATAGGATATGATATTCAGGTTTATCCCCGTGAATGGGAAAACCAAGGGGGTTAACAAATAGGCAATCGTAAGATTGCCTCACGTCATCCGTCGGGTTACCGGAGCTATTGTAGTGTGTTGTGTATGAACAGACTTTCCTTCAATTTGGTGGAACCATCAGCCCAAGGCCCCAACCGACTAGCTAGCGACCAGCTTCGTACTGCAACTGCAAGCCTTTCGCCTGAAAGGCGACGCACTAAACCGCCACACTAATCTGTCAGACTTTCGTTTTTATTGCATGCTTACACACATTAAGTGACAATTCCCATCTTACACATGGCATATCATACTTTGTAATTTAACACAATTATAAGTGAACCACATATTGGTTGTATTTAAAAATGGTCGGTTTATGCTTGTTTTCGTTCACAAATGATCAATTCATTAGATTTTTTTCTCTGTACATCAAGCATGCCTTTCAGGAACCAATATCACCTATAAAAGAAAGTGGAAAAAGCTCAAAATCTGTTAAAAGGAAAACAAACGATGACAACACTGGCGCGCCTACAAAGGTAAAATATGTATTAATTAAACTGAACTGCTTTATAACTCAGCATAACCTAGATCAGGCATGAGTAACATACAGCCTGCGGGCCCAGGTCCGGCCCGTAAAGAAAGTTTGACCGTCCCGTAGACTGTATCTAACCATACCCTGTAATGTGGCCCTTGCATTGGTGAATATATATGTGGTTAAGGTATTGAATATTAATCTTGTAATAATCCGGCCCACCAAAGGACTTTATTTTCCCGCATGACTTTAGTCCGCGTATATTTATGCAAGCTTGGAAATAGTCCACGGTAAAAAAAGGTTGAGAACCAGTGCAATAGAGGATTACTAACCCTCCACCTCCATTCCAGCGTGTTCGGAGATCACTAAACTTAGAAGAAGCTCTCGGCGATGAAAACCTCCTGGAAGAGGACAAATTGGTCCTCCAGAACAAAGATGAAAGGGATGAAGATGATATCTCGGATGCAAGTGGACTCCTAAAGTCTTCCGATGAAGAATTGAAGGTAGATTTGATTTTTTTATTTTAAGACTTCGTGTTTGGAACAATATGTGTGGAGTTACGGTTGTTGTCTTGTGACTGGGAGCCGGGGTACCTAGAGTGCCAAGGGTGCCTGAAGTGCCTAGGGTGCCAAGGGTGCCAAAGGTGCTTAGGGTGCCTGGCGTGCCAAAGGTGCTGAAAGTCCTAAGGCTCCCTGATGTGCCAACGGTGCCTTAAGTGCCGAGAGTGCCAAGGGTGCCAGGGTTGACAGTAGTGCCTGAAGTGCCAAGGGTGACTGAAGTGCCAAAAAGGTCTCAAAGGTTCCATGTGTGCCAGGACGACCCAGGGTGACTGAAGTGCCAAGAGTTCCGAGGGTGCCAGTGGTGTCCAAGAGTGCTAGGGATGCCGGGTGCTTGAGGGTTGGCAGAGAACATACAAAACCCTTGCCGTCCAAATGCAAAGCATATATTGTGAACAAACTCAGTACAATAACCAAACAAATTTTGTCGATTTCTCATCTTATAACAACGACCTTGCGTTTTTCCCAATCATGGGAATAAAGCATTCAAACTGTACCATCCCTAACCGGGTGCTTCTAAATACTACAGGACCGCTTGGAGCGCTTGGATCACTTGGATCACTTGGATTGCTATGGAAAGTAATTCTAACCCTGTCCCAAACACTAATCTCAACCCCAGAACTAACTTTAACCCCAACCCTAACATTATTATCATGGCTTTTGTAATTACGAAGTATAGTAAGCGATCCAAGCAATCCAAGCGCTCCAAGCGATTTATGCGCTCCAAGCGGTCCTGTAATATTTAGAGGTACCATTCCTAACCCCCTTTATTCCACAGGAACCAGGCAGTCCAAATTCAGCATGCACCAGTGTAGTGGGTAGCGATGACACCCATGTGTCCAGTTTGGGAAAAGATGGACACGCTGGCAGTGATGCACAATCAGACGGTGATATTGTCAGTGATGCCAAATCTGAAATAAAAGAAAACAGTGATGCCAAATTGGAAACAAAAGAAAACAGTGATGCCAAATTGGAAACAAAAGAAAACAGTGATGCCAAATCTGAAACGAAAGAAAACAGTGATGCCAAATTGGAAACAAAAGAAAACAGTGATGCCAAATCTGAAACGAAAGAAAACAGTGATGCCGAATCTGACACAAATAAAAACAGTGATGCCGAATCTGAAACAAACGAAAACAGTGATGCCAAATCGGAAAAGAAAGAAAAGAGTGATGCCAAATCAGAAAGTAAAAAAGCGGATAACAAAAAATCCGATGATGAAAAAACTGCAAAATCTAGCGGCAACACTGGTTCGAAGAAATCCAACGTCGAATGCATCACGATTGACAGCGATTCGGATGTGGGGAATCCCCAGAATGGGTCCAGCAGTGACAGCGAAGGGGTGTCGTTCAAAGTGAAGAAAAGGGGGAAGGGTCAAACGTGGTTGGACGACTTTTTTAAATCGGAACCGGTTTCAGATGACAGTGAGGAAGAAAAAGAAGAAAAAGTTAAGGTGGGTCATTTTGCATGGGGGTTCCCCCTTGGGGTCATTGGGATATAAGGGTTACGCCTTGTTAACTCTTTAAGGTGGGTCATTATACATGGGGGTTTACCCCTTGGGTTTGATGGGATGAAAGGGTTACGCCTTGTTAACTCTTTAAGGTGGGTCATTATACATGGGGGTTACCCCTTGGGGTCATTGGGATATAAGGGTTACGCCTTGTTAACTCTTTAAGGTAGGGGTCGTTTTGCATGGGGGTTCCCCCATGGGGTTGATGGGATGAAAGGGTTACGCCTTGTTTAAGGCAGGGGTCATATTTTCCTACGAGTGGGGGGTAATATGATAAAGGTGATTTACCTTGCCATGCAGGGGGTTTATTGTAATAAAATTTGTTGTATAAATTTCTGAGATAGGATAAAGCGTGGGGCATTACAATTCGCGTTAAAGTCACATTACCTTGTGGCTAAAGTCGGGTTTCCATAGATAGTGTTGGATATGTTACATTATCTCTCTATTCTGCTGAAAGTAACATTTTTTTGGTTAAAGTAACGTCCGCTAAGTGCTTTGCTTAAGGACCTGACAAACTAACTATCTCCTGGTTTTAATCCTTTTCGCTAAAGATTCCGACATGTTATATATGAAATTACTTTGAAAAAGCAAAAAATGATGACCTGAACTGGTGTCTATAGTTAGTATTTCCTTGTATGAACAGTGTTGCAAAACACATATTTTTATGATTGTATTCTCTGTCAGCCTTAACCATACCAGCGACTGTTCATTACTGTTTCTCTAATAATGAATTCGAGTTCTAAGCGATTTGATCATCTTAAATGGTTTGCACCGCTGCAAATTGTCGACAACCGTCAATACCTTCGAACAACTGTGTCTTCGAACAACTGTGTCTTCGAACAACTGTGTCTTCGAACAACTGTGTCTTCGAACAACTGTGTCTTCGAACATCTGTGTCTTCGAACATCTGTGTCTTCGAACATCTGTGTCTTCGAACATCTGTGTCTTCGAACAACTGTGTCTTCGAACATCTGTGTCTTCGAACATCTGTGTCTTCGAACAACTGTGTCTTCGAACATCTGTGTCTTCGAACAACTGTGTCTTCGAACATCTGTGTCTTCGAACAATTGTGTCTTCGAACAACTGTGTCTTCGAACATCTGTGTCTTCGAACATCTGTGTCTTCGAACATCTGTGTCTTCGAACAACTGTGTCTTCGAACAACTGTGTCTTCGGACAACTGGTAGCTGGTTCTGCCTATTGTCCAACAATCTGCTGCACTAAATAGGAAATATAGTAGCTAAAAATTTTGCCCAAATGTCCATGATTATTCAGCAGCAAAAATTGTTTAAATTGCAAACATGAATCGGCATAAAAATGCCCAAATGTGAAATCTAAATCAAAAAAGTTTGTATTAATAACACAAACAGCATGTTATTTTGGAATGAACAAAAATGGCTAAATACGTATGCGTTAACGACAGCATTCCTAACGCTATAAAATGAAATATTATAGCTAAACTTGTTGCCCAAACGCAAATCCTAAATCGAAAATTGTATTTACACAAATAGAAAGTATATATATAAATGGAATGTGCAAAAATGGCTAAATACGTTTCCGCTAACGTTAGCAATCCTAACGCTATAAAATAAAATATGGTAGCCAAAAATGTCCACCAAAAAAAAATCCTAAACCGAAAAAAATGTCCACCAAAAAACCCTAAATCGAAATCCATTTGTATTAACATAAATAGAAAGTATACTTATAAATGGAATCTGCACAATTACCTTAATATGTCTTGTGGTAACATCAACACCCCTCACACAGAAAGAAGAGAAGTCCCGTCCACACAACAAAAAGAAACGCAGAAGAATCAGGGATTTGGGGAGCGATAACTCAAAAGAAGATAGTACGGGTGAGGGTGAGTGAGTGTGGGTAAAACAATGACCCCAAAAGACCCCCTCAGCACCATTTACGCAAGGCACCCTTGTTTATAATGTTAATAATTAAATAATCCCCGCCAAACACCCATTTTCCTAGTAATTACAAAGCACAACCTTCTACCCCCAAAATTACCCCAACCCCCCTATACCCTAGTAGTTATAATTAATAAGCCCCAATCCCATCCAGTAATTATAAAAGACAACCTACAAACCCCTAAAACAGGGGCGTGCAACTGTTTAGCGCAATGGGCCACAACGTACAAGTATAGAGATACCCGGGGCCAGATAATTGAACAACTCATATTTTTTATGACAGCTTTCCTTTTTCGGCAATTGCTTTAGCTATCTTTAAGCTCAGTTTCGTAACTAACTTGGTAGACATTCAAACTTGGTTAAGTTTTTATTTGTATAATAACATGCTCCCGTAAAGTAAGATCACGTAATACTGTACCACTGCCGGAACAATGCAATTTTCCAACAATGCACATTATTCTGTAACAATGGGGGGTCGTCACAGTAATTTTAACATAATTTAATCGGAGTGTGAAGTAGTCTTATACTGTCTTTAAAAATGCCAATGATGCCGTTACAATTTAGAAAAAGTTTTTAAACTATTAGGGTACGAAGTATGAACCCTGTAGCGGGCCACATAAATAGGTACCGCGGGCTGTGCTTTGGCCCGCGGGCCGTATGTTGCACCCCTCTTCCCTAAAATGACCCTGCAACCACTTACCCCTAGTAATTACAACTCATATATACGCACCCCCAACAAATTGCAACTCCAAACCTAGGGATGCACAATATAGAATTTCGAATCTTTGAGATTCGAATCTCTAGGGATTCGAATCTTTACAAGAAATTTAATAAGAATAGTTAGGATTCGAAATTAAAAACGTAAAATATTGGCTGCGATCCAACGCGCAACAACACGCGTGATGCCGATTATGCAGACGTCAGCGTATCGTTTCAGCAAGCGTGCGACAGTGGATAACAATGATAAGAAACTTTTGGTGAATCGTCATTGAAGTAAATTCGTAATCTCAAAATTGTAAAATGGCTTCTTCAGTGGTATGTAATACCCGTAATGCGTTTCTCCATACCGAAAGTGCATCTATCGTGCGAAAGCGTCCGAACATTTTCTAAAGCGGTAGCTCGAAAATACAACTTGCATTAAAGCACAACAACATTATCTTATCAGTTGTCTCATACACGTGCATCGTGGACTGACGCGCTTAAAACGAACGCTCGCACAAAGAAAGTAGGTCACGTTCGCCAGGCTGTAATCACGTGGTTTATCGCACCTTTAAATATGACGCAATTATTCCAAAGGCGGAAGAGTTATTTACAGACTAAACACGTTAGTATTTGCAATATATATTTCACTTAAACAACTATGTTTTGAATTAACACAATGAATGATATCCTATGTGTTATTTAGTTAGGTGATTTTGCAGTGATTAATTTATTATACTTTTACCAGGTATAACTGTGTTAAATAGTAAATTAATGTTTAATCGTGCAAGGGCATTAATAGCTAGTCTTGATATCAAACTGGTGAAATAAAATTTGTCTGGTGTTTGGGAGCCTTTTTTTTAGCCATTCATTTCAACAACAACCTACTAGACTATTATCCTCCCTCATGGCAGATGGTGTTAAGAGATGTTACATATGATTAAAAAAATATGTAATGGTAAAATATTGTTGGACTACGTAAATTGCTCTCATCACAGTTTAAAAGCATATGGCTAATTCACTATAAATGAGAAAATATATGCACAGCATAGCAAATTTAAAAACATGGTAAAACATTCTAGAATAGGATTCGAAATTCTAGATTCGAAATCTATTATTCTAGAATATTCTAGAATACCTAACTATCCTATATTGTGCATCCCTATCCAAACCTTAAACCCCAAAATAACCCCCTTTCTTTTCCTCAGTAATTACAATGCGCAATCCACAAGCCCCCAAATTGACCCCAAACCCTAGTAAATTTAATGCACAAGCCTCACTCGCTTTCTGTACCCACAAATGACAACGTCCAACCCTTACAATGTTCCCAACCCCCCCTTTTTCCATTCCCATTAACTAAAATTCACCCCCAAGCCCCCAAATTGACCCCAAATAGTAAATTTAATGCACAAGCCCCACCCCTTGGACAACCCCCCAAAATAACCCAACCCCCCTTTTTTATTCCCATTAACTAAAATACACCCCACCACCCCCCAAATTACCCCATACCCCTTTCCCATTCCCATTAACACCCCCAACCCCCCAAAATATCCACGTTCCATTCCATTAACACCCATCGCCCAAAACTAACCCAAACCATAGAAAATGTAATGCACAAGCCCCACCCTATTTCCCAACCCCCCATTTCCCATTTCCATTAACACCCCAACCCCCCAAAATAACCCAACCCCCCATTCCCAAAAACCCCCTAACCCCCCTTTTTCCCAATACCACTAACACCCCCAACTCCCAAAATACCCCAACCCCCCTTTTTTATTCCCATTAACTAAAATACCCCCCAACCCCCAAAATACCCCACGCCCCACTTCCTAGATGCCTTCCATGACGATCCAGACTCCGCAAAGAAGAGCAGGAGACGTAACATCCGGAAGATCGTGGACCTCAGCAAGAGCACTCAGGATGCGGAGCGGATGGAGAAAGCGAGGAGGAAGAGGTTGGAGCAGGATGAGAACGCTCCTAAGGAGGAGGTGGGAATGGGGGTGGAGATAGATGGGTGCAATGTTAGGGGTCATGCTTTGTTGGAGGGGTGGTAGACCCATTGAGGAAGTGTTAGGAAGGGCGCTCCTAAAGTGGGGATGGGGTGTAAAAGGATGGGTGAGAGTAAAGTGTTTAAGGGTGCAGAGGGGCGTAGGGGTATACATGGGTGAATTGAGGGTATTGTCTGTCAGGGGTCGCGCTTTGTTGAAAGGGGCAACAGACCCATTAAGGAAAAAGATGGGGGTCAAAATTGTTGGTTGTTGTTTGTGAAGGTAGGGTGTCGGATTCCTGAGAAATAGGTGGGGATGGGTCAGAGTGAAGTGTTTAAGGGTGCAGAGGGGTATATATGGGTGAAAATGGGGGCGTTGACGGGGTCATGCTTTGTTGAAGGAGCTGCCAAACTTTAAAGACAGTGAAGAGGTGTTTAAGGGTGAAAATTGGGTTTAACTTTTAAGGGTTAAAAAAGGGGGAAGGGCTCTAGAGGTGTGTAGGGGTGATAAGATGTCAAGATGCGACGAGTTTAGAAAGACGTAGTGTGTAAAGGAGGGAATGTCTTTTGCTTTGTGGATTGTGGATTACTTTGTTTGACTGGGGCATAACAATAAAGAAGTAAATATGAATGTAAATCAGTCTGATTTGTTAGACTGCTTAGGAAGAGCTAGAGGTGTAAAAGAGGTTTATGATTACTAGCGTTTTTCGTCTAAGTTTTATGATTAGCGTTTAGCAATTTCTTATTGTTTTTTAAATTAAAATTTATTTCATAAAATGATAACAAGGTACAGTGATAACCCTAAAAAAGAAATTTCTCTTAAATACACAGTGGTAGCGTTGGGTAAAAGTAAACCTGGATAATCCAATCATAATATCTTTTATACAACAGTGTAACACTGTGACCAAATTATATTTTAGGAAAAATTTCCATTTTTTTATAGCTACAAAATAGCAGTATCAGCATAAGTACAAGAAAAACACTAAAATTGACCAAATCATGATTATACCTCCAAAAATGCCTTTAAGGTTCCAATTACCTCTTGCTGTTACAGTACTAGCTAAAGTACAAGGGAAACACTTAAATGACCAAATCATGATCATACCTCTAATAATGCCTCGTTTTTCAGGTTATCATCATACCTGACGACCAATCCCCACAGAAAAAGAAGAAAGTTATTACTCACCTTATTCTATCAAAGAAACCACTCATAGAGGTACCATTTCTTTTCCTCATAGAGGTTTAATTATATATAATAAATAAAAACTGTGTTTTCCCACAAAAACTAATTAAAGCCAATACATTTAAAAAAAAAAACAATTTTCAAAATGTCAGATACATAACTGATATAAGTTTTTAACTCTGATAATATATCATCTTTCCCGATCAAATGATTAGTCAGCTGTGCCCAGGATAATGGCAAACTTGACCACCATATTCCAGGTCCATAATAGCTCTTAGGCGCTGGAGTAATGAGCCTTATTACCTGTATTCCCAGTTTGGCGCTGCCTACCTCTTTTACCAATCCATTTATAGGAGGATAGGATAAGATAGAATAGGATATTCATGTTTATCTCCATGAATGGGATAACCAAGGGGGTTATCACAAGAGCAATCGTCAGATCACCTCGCGCCCATCGTCGGGTTACCGGAGCTATTGCCGTGTGTTGTATATGATAAACACGTTCCTTCAATTTAGTAGAACCCATTAATTCGCTGGGTTCAGGCAATGTCCGTAAAGTGCCTTGCCCAAAGACACAACCAACTAGCTAACGACCAGTTTCGCACCTGCAACCTTTTGATTGAAAGGCGGCGCACTTAACCGCTAGACCAACTGGCTGGACAAATTTATACGATGGGTGAATAAGCCCCTACCCTATTTCTACCCGTTCATAAGATGGTCCGAAAACCCCCCCCCCCTCCCCATTAGGTTGATCGGAGCATTGTAGGTGCTCTGAAGCCCCATCAAGTGGAGGGTATAAAATTTCTATGGCGCAACGTGGTCGAGAACGTGAATCGAGCGAACCGAGGAAAGGGTGATGGGTGTATTTTGGCTCATTGCATGGGGCTGGGGAAAACCCTACAGGTGTGAATAAAAATTAAAAGAAAATAATCAAAAATGCAGAAAAGGGCAAGAGAATTAAAGGCTTTAATATAAAATATATTGATATTTATTTATTATAATGATGATTAGATGATGTTTATTTACATTATGATAACACAATTTATAATACTCTGTCATTTTGAATCAATTTCATCAAGTTATATTCTAAAACAAAATGAAAAATCTTATTGGTTTTACGTTTTTGTTAAGTCTATGTTGCAAATTCGTGTGTTATTCTTTGAAAAAGTAATTTCTCCATCATACAATACCTTATTACACGTTTTTC
>CH002327.1:546675-559325 GCA_000149265.1 Ciona savignyi
CGACGGTTGTGTAATCAAGCTATTACTGGCCGGTTAGGTTGTATGTTTGGTGTAACCATTAGTTGAAAGGTAGTGGTTTGAAACCATAAATAACATACGAGTTTGTACATATAGAGGCTTATTTTAGATGGGGATGCCCAATCAGTTAGGTCATTGGATAAGTGTGCTGAACAGTGAGGTAAAGATGGTAGATTTGAAACCATCCTAAATTGATTCTAACTTTTAAAATGTTTCTAAACTAAAATCCTAAAACAATAGTTCCTAACTAAGAGCGCCGTAAATTAAAGTGCGTCCTGTCTGTTAGCTTTTAAGTTTGGCGTGCTAGACAATTAGTTAAATGGTTAAAAAACAGAAACATTTTTTTGTCTGTCAATTTTTTGTCTTCCACTAAAAAGCCTGACACTCATTCAAAGCTATATTTTCCCTGAAAAATGCAGAAATGGCAGAAATAATCTCATCACAAGGTGGCGTATGTGGGTCATAGTAGAACAACCGTAATTACACATAGGATGTCAGGTGTAAGGTCGTGTGGCCGATTGGTTAACGTGACCGATACATATACCAAGGACTTCATTTTTTCTACTGGCCCGCTAACTAAAAAAGCTATATAGTACATAGACATAGTTAAGGCGATTGATACATATACCGACTAATATACAAAAAAAACGGTTTTAGCAACAAACCCAGTATGGGTTCGAAACTAAGCCTGGTATTAAAAAGAAAGAAAAAAAACAAAACACAGGATGTGAGGTTATGTATGTTTGCATCATTGACATACCGCACCTGGAATACCCATCTAGACCAGTAATTAAAACAAGATACTAGACGTGATAAAATATAAGACATTATTAAGACATGATAAAACAGAAATTTAAGAGGTTGATCAATTTGTCATGTTCAGGTGTTTATGGAAACTAAAATAAATTAATATTGAAAACAATTATGGATTCAAATTGTAGGTATTTTCATGTTTAGATCAATTTTTGATAAACTTAAATTGTATCAGGCATAATCGACATACAGCTTGCGAACTGGGTCAGGCCTGTTATGGTATTTTGACGGGCCCGCAGACTGTATCTAAACATACCCTGTAATTAAGATATTGCATACTATTCATGCAATAATCCGGCCCACCAAGAACTTCATTTTCCCACATCTGGCCCACCGACTAGAAAAGTTGTCCACCCCTGTGATATATAATTTAATGATCAGTATGACCTTATACATTTTGATAAATATTAGATTAAAAAATATTAACATATTTCATTAAATTAACATACTTTATTGATAACTTGTAAAAATTTAACTTTGAATAAAAATTTCAAAGATTATATCTTTAAATATGAAAATATAATCCATTTAGTTAACAAACTCTACAGATAACTGGTAAAAATTCAGATTATTAACTTTGGATGGAAATTGTAAACGATATATCTCTAAATATGGTAAAATTCAGTTTATTACATTCAGTTAAAATTGCGAAAATAAGTTTTGAAATAAAAAGATAAGCATGCTTGACATTGCGACGTGCTTGACATTGCCACTTATAAATATGGTAAAAATTCAATTTATTACATTCGGTTAAAATTGCCAAAATAAAAGATAAACATGCGTGAGATTGCAATTTTCAAACAGCTTAACATTTTTACGCAACCAAAGGTTGCTGGTTCAGCATGGTTCACTGGAATTTGTGGAAATTCACAGTTCACTTAACACCGCACGTGTTTATCTCGACCGAAATCGCAACTTTTTGTTTTCCATCGAACGCTCAATTGATCATGCAGGTGCCGGCTTTAAATAGATTACTGGCGTGTAGAAATATGTGTTCTTATCGGATGTTTCTAAAAAATGTTCTGTGTTCAGCTGTTCATGGATTTTAAACTGTCAGTGTTTCCAAAATTGTTTTTGTGGTAAGCTATGTTGTTATAGATTTTAAACTATCAGTGTTTCCAAAAAAAAGGTTTATGTGGTTAGGTATTCATGTGTGTTAAACTAGTGTTTCCAAAATGTTTTTTTTTGTAAGCTATTTAATCATGTATTTTAAACCATGTGTTACAGTTTAACCCAAGCACACTTTACTTAGTCTTATTTTAAGCACAATTTAAACCCCCCTTCCACCACAGAATGAAGCCACGAGTCTATGCACTGTGATGTCATCAATCAAAACCCGCAGAAGAGTAGTACTTACGGGGACTCCCCTTCAGAACAACTTAATGGAGTACTACTGCATGGTCAACTTTATCAAGCCAAGGCTGCTTGGAAGTGCAAAGGTGCGTTGATGTGTTCGATTAGACAGCAGTGTTTTAATTTAAGTTATTTCTTTTTTTTCTTTCGTTTTTTTTCTTCTCTTTTTTAAATTTACGGAAAATGTATCATCAACTTAGGAAATAACTTCAATTAGGGAAAAAGGAAATAACTTCAATTAAAACACGGCTGTCTAATTGACACATGAAGTTAGTTCCTTTTTCTCTTGTGACCCCAAATTTGCCAAATTTATGTCAAATATATCATCAACTTCATGTGTCGATTAGACAGAAGTGTTTTAATTAAAGTTTTTTTTCTTGTGCCTCCAAATTTGCGTCTATCCTTCCCATGTCTAATTTACAAAATCCAGTGGGGGCAACCCGACTCTTGACTTAAGATAATTTGACGATTGCCAAGAGTCCGACCTTCTTTTTCCAATCACAGGGTTTAAAAATGTATATCGTATCCTAACTCAAATGTATTATACACAACCCACTGCAACAGCACCCGCTAACCCGACGATGGGCATACAGTAATCGGACGATTGCCCGTGTGTTACCCCCTTACGTTTTCCATTCACATGGTCAAGGATAAACATGAATATTCCACCTCTTACTTGTAATTTTTATATTTTATATTAAAAAAATTATTAAAAACTGATAAAATTTTTTAGCATTTTTAGCTGGCAGCTGTATTTAACAACATAGTACAACCCGTACCTTCTTGGGATAATTGAAAACCATATTCTTACCCAATATGATATTCAACCGCATTACTTTAATGCCAAAACAAGGATGTTGAAAAAATAGAAAATTTGTTGCCAAAATTTGCACTCTTTTTTAAGATAAAGATGTTCTATGCCCTTGTCTCTAATAACCATGTTTTTTGTTCAATATTTTGATCAGATAAAATATGCGTTGGTACTTGGTATGTTACGGTCTGATTGAATTGACTCCATTTCTTGGAAGGATTAGTTGGGTTTGGTTCTTGACGCAGGTGTCATGTATAGTAAAGCAGTGTGAAGCCTGTTTTTACCTGTGGGTGGGAAGAAGGGTTGTTTTGTCACATCACACCTATTTATTTGTGACATCACAGCTATTTATTCGTGACATCACACCTATTTATTTGTGACATCACAGCTATTTATTCGTGACATTACAGCTATTTATATGTGACATCACTGCTATTTATTTGTGTTATTGATCAAGCACAGGAAACAACACATGTATGAATTTTTTTTAACGAAACCAACTACATTTGGACTTTTTCTGTTTTAAACCAACACGATTCCAACACTTCCCAGGAGTTCAACAACCGATTATTTTTAATTATTCCTTGACACAGACCTTGCAGCATCTTCACTTAAAACCAACATTTCAACACTTCCCAGGAATTCAACAACCGATTCACGCACCCGATAAGCAACGGACAACACGTTGATTCTACCGAGAAAGACGTCAAACTGATGAAGAAGCGCTCGCACGTGCTGCATGAGCTTCTGGCCGGTTGCGTCCAGCGTAAAGACATCGATTGTCTGCGTGAACAGCTGATGCCGAAATATGAATACGTTTTGCGTGTCCGCCTCACACCACTTCAGGTTGGTGTCTTTTTTTTCAATTTAACAGCATAATCAGTTAATCCCTTGCACACAGAAGTGGTATGTCTATGTAAAAATGCAGTATGATATGTCATTCTATGTAAAAAAAACGTTTGGGAATAAAGGTTAACGCCTCACTCCGCTTCAGGTTCATCCCATTATTTTTCTACTTTTTTGTTCCAATTTTACTTTTTACATATATAGTACGTCAGAAATATGAATACGAATACTATACATAAATTCATATCAGAAATATGAATCCGAAACATAAATACGTTTTGCGCGTTCGCCTTACTCCTCTTCAGGTTGGTGTCTTTTTTTGTTGATTTAACAGTGTAAGCGGTTAATCCCTTGGAGACAAGGGTGATATGTCTATGTAAAAAAATGCGGCATGATATGTCATTATTTGTAGAAACGTTTAGGAATAAGGGTAAACGCCGGGTCTCTTTTTGGTCGACTCAAAGAAGTGATAAGTTTTTGTGTATTTTCACAGTATAGGAATTATTTCTTGAATCGGTCGTGTTAACCATTTGGCCACACAACTGTTTAAAACATTGTGTTTTTTTTAGTCAGCGTTACAATTCTATGAAAACACATTAGAATGTTGTTTTTTTCCACTCAAACTATCTTACAACTGTATAGATTTTTATCCTGTAATAGTTCGGCTACGCAACTGCTAAAATGTTTTTTTTTTTTCAGTCAGCATTACAATTTCATAAAACACATTACAATGTTGTTTTTTCCACTCAAACTATCTTACAACTCCATAGATTTTTATCCTGTAATAGTTAATAGTGCTCCTAGTGGTCACATTGTAATACTTGAAATGCCTTTGAGTAAATTCAAGGACATTCAGTACTTGACACAATACAAGCATGACCGCCATAACGAGTGTTCTAACATAGACACGTGCTGAGACCTGCCAAGAACTCACGAGATATTTAAATAGAGTCAAGAACTCGTATTAAGTTAATGTGTTATAACGCATTATTACATATCTGTATCATTCCTTCCAGATCGCGTTATACGAGCGTTACCTCAGCACTTTCAAATGCAGTGACATCAGCAATAGGAAGGGATGTCTCTTTCAAGACTTCAAGAATCTTCTGCTCGTGGTTTGTCATCCTAAGGTCCTTGTGCTCGACAAGCTACGAAGGGAACAGCAACGGGTTAGTTTGCTTAGTTATTCATGTATATAGGGTTGGGTATTCATGTATATAGGGGTGGGTATTCATGTATATTGGATTGGGTATTCATGTTTATCTTTGTTAATTAAAATGTCTATTGAATTTTCTGTGAATGGTTTATACAGCGTGCTTTACTTCACGTTATGATATATAGAATGACATCATAATGTATAAAATGGTGTCATAATATATAAAATGGTGTGAGACCTAATTTACGGTTTTGTATTGATTGGTATGAAAGGATTGGATATTCATGTTTATCCCTGTGAATGAAAAAACTTTAGAAAACGTTATCGCATGGCTTGTGGTCAGATCACTTTGCTTTGCGAAAAGAAACCAGTAATTATTTAAATACCGCGCTCCTAACGTTAGGTTACTGGAGCTATTGCATAAACTTTTGATCCAGACCTTTTTTGTGCTTTAAAAACATTATTGGAAGGTATTATTCAGTTGGTACTTATTAACACACTGATGGCACTTATCTCTGATAAAGATAAAACAACTGCACAAGTATCTTAAAGCTTGTAGGTGATTTTTTTAGTCATTTTATCTATATCAAAATAGGGAAATCCCCTTATGATACCCAGCAAAAACTCAACCATGTAGCATTAATAAGGAAAAACACATAACATGTCTAGCCCTTTATTATGATCCAATAAATTCTAACAACGGCATTATTCAACCCAGAGGTTGAGAATTCGACAGAATGAAAATTGCGTGGGTTTAAACTTGGGTTGTGACAGTTCTGTGGGTTGAAACTTGTGTGGGTTAAATATTTTTGGGTGATAACTTGTGTGGGGTAAATATTTTTGGGTGATAACTCGTGTGGGATATATATATATAGATTGCTCTAACCCATTTATATGTAATGAGTCATTCAAATTCTTAGTTCTGTTTGTTTAACTCTTTCACTACTCTACCAAATTGAAGGAACGTCGTCTGTCTATCATATACAACACATTGCAATAGCCTCCGGTAACCCGTACGATGGGCCGCGAGGTGATCTGAATTGATTGCCCATGTGTTAAACCCCCTTGGTTTTTCCATTCACGGGGATAAACATTAATATCCTATCCTACTTCAGCAACTCAACTATGGGCATAAGGTTATCATGTTACATATAAACAAGTCACTTTACATTGCTCCAATCCTAGTAGTATCAAATGAGTCGTCTAAATTGAAAAGTCAAATTTATCTACCCACGTGCTTTAACTGCCTCATATTTTAGGGTTATAACTTATAACTCTTGTGAAATAAACATATATTTATATATACACTGCAATAGCTCCAGCAACTTAACTGTAAGCATGGGGTGTATTACTATATTACTATACACTTGAGCAAGCCGCTTTACATTGCTCCAACCCAGAGGTATCTAATGACTCATCCAAATTCAAAGTTTACATTAAACTGCCCATGCGCTATACCTGCATGAAATTTCTGTGTAACTTTACAAATACATAACACCTCCCACACACACATACATCAAAATGTCAATTTTGTTTTATTTGAGATATCAATACCGGCATTTAGCTAACAATTCCACTTACTATGGCCGCCCACCCCATATTTCGTAGAATAAGTTAAACAAACATTATGATTCACTACTGGCCTAATAAAAACCCGTCCATCCATTTGCCATAAAAGCATGTAAGAACATAATACTAACCCCACGCTATGCGTTAATGGTTGGGAGAAATTCTGAGCTTTTGTATAATCTGGCTCATTTAACACTCTTTTATAATGACTAATAAGCAAAGAATCTGTTTTGGAATGCGTTCTGAGCAGTTTAGTTTGCGTTTTGCTAATTTTTATTTGCTTTGTGTGTAAGAAATTTAAATTAACTTTGTCTTTGTTGGTTTTTGTTAATTAATTAACCTTGTATTTGATTAATATTGTTTTGATTAATAATCCACGTTTTGATAACATTGTTTTTTGGATTTCATTAAAAAATACTGTAGAAAAATAGGGTTAACTGTGTCCCAGTATATCAACATGGCCATCCCTACTAACTTTAGTATCTTGGGTTTAAAAAAAAAGAATTGCATGGTAATACACTGATACTAGGTTTTTTAAAAATAAAAGTTTAAACTCAAATATATGGGAAAAAGGGTTTATTACCACGTGGTCCTAATGTGTAACCATATCTGAACTTTTAAACTATTGGTTGTGTTGTTTCTTATAATACAAAAGGATCGCCTGGTTCTGGCATTGTGTAGGGGGGGGGGGGGGGTTAATGGTTTCTGATCCCAATGTTTCTTCATGAACCCACTGTACCCAATTAATCCTTGTTGACTCTTCCATACTTTAATTCCCATCCTTTTATATGCAATTAATGGAGTTTTTTTTTATAGAAGTTAAAATTAAAAGAAAAAACTTCAGTTTAAAAGAATCTTCATCTTTTTTAATCCTCCCTTTATTTTTCTTCCTCCCACCATCCACCTCTTTTCATCTTCCAATCCTCCCTAACTCTTTCTTCCTCCCACCATCCACCTCTTTTCATCTTCCAATCCTCCCTAACTCTTTCTTCCTCCCACCATCCACCTCTTTTCATCTTCCAATCCTCCCTAACTCTTTCTTCCTCCCACCATCCACCTCTTTTCATCTTCCACCATCCAGCATATACCTCTTTTCATCTTCCAATCCTCTTATTACTCACTTCATCTTCCACCCTCCAGCTAGCGGAGACGGCACGCGAGGACATCCGATCCTTCCTCAATGACGAAGATGAAGATGATGAATCCTCCGAGATCGGATCGGAGGAGGAGATCGATCCTCCGTCTCCCGACGAGCTCCTTCGCCTCCCGACCATGTCCGTGCAAGTGAGATTGTGATGTAACAATGGAGTCTGTTGGATGGATATTTATGAATTCTCGTAAATGGTAAAACCAAGGGGGTTAACACACGGGCAATCGTCAGATCGCTTCGAGCCCACCGTCGGGTTACTGGAGCTATTTCAGTGTCTTGTATATAATACACATGTTCTTTTAATTTAGTAGATTTAATCAATCAACTGGATTCAGGCAGTAACTTCCCAAGTACACAACCTAATAGGCAACGTTCGAATTCAATCCAACAACCCTTGGGTAGCCTGGAAACGTTATTTTCGATTCTAATATTTTCGATATTTTTATTGAAATACTATTTAAATAAATAATGGATGAAATATAGGTATTTAAACAACTCCATACATCACCCTATTCTTCTGTTATATTTCTTTGTTAATATTTATTTATTTACTTTTATAATATTTTAAATATTATTATTTTTATTGAAAACAGATGAAATCTAATTATTCAAACATCTATACATCACCTTATTCTCCAGGAGTTAAAGAAACTGATCATTAGTAAAGGCGGAAGCGTCCAACACATCCGTGAGAAAGAGGATCTGGTATCGTGTGCCAAGCTATTGCTGACCAAATCTGCAGGTTTGATACGATTCGGGGGAACTAAACCCACCATGCTTACCCCATAGTATTGGTTGCGTGCTACTTCACACTTCCATTTGGGTAACATTTTGTGTGTAATATTATTTTTCTTAGATGTTTTTTATATCTGTCTTAGTTTTATTTTTAAAGAATATTTTTAAGAAGATTTGCATACCCGTTTCCATTAAACCAGGTTTAAGCTTAAACTAGATTTCTTCCAAACTTTTTCCTCCAATCCAGGTTTAAGCTTAAAACCTAATTTCTTAAAACTGGAAAGTAAGACAATTTTAGGAAATAACCTGCATACCCCTTTTTCTTAATTCAGAATTAACCTAAAACCAGATTTCTTAATCCAGGTTTAAGCTTACACCTGATTCTTATATATCCATTTTCATTAAACCAGGATTAAGCTTAAACTAAATTTCTTAATACCAATTTACACCTTATTTCTCCAGATCCATTTCACTTGATCCAACTTCATAAAATAGGTTTCTGCATACCTGTTTTCCTTGATTTCTTGTCCTTAAACCAGGATTAGGCTTAAACCAGATTAATATTGTAAATGTTCCGATAATTAATTTTCCACACAGATACCGGACCAGACGAACTGTGGTATGAAAAAGTGATGCCAAGTGACAGTAATTTGATTGATTCTGTGGAAATGAGTGGGAAGGTGGGCAACACTGTTTTTTTTTGTTCAGTTATATGGTTCAACTATAGTATTACATGAAAGTATACATGAATAAAGGCATTTTTATTGGAAAATGTTTTGATCCTAGTATAAATATTACGAATCTAAAATTTTGAACCGTTATCAAATATACTGAAAGATTTTTAAAGCAGCTATAAAGCATTTTAGTTTTAAGTGAATATTACAAGAAAAGTTAAATTGTTGTTTTTATATCTGGGTTATTGTCACTAAACCAGTGATCCTGTGGTAAGAATACTTTTGTTAAAAGAAATTTAAATTTAAAAAGACCATTGCTTTAGTTCAGAAGTAAAAGTATGTTTTAAAATTTTTGAAAATTCTACATTTGAAATTATTGATTCGTAATTACGAAATCATTTATATCCTTGTTGGTGGGAAACTAGACCACTAGTATTGTAAGACACCTTATCTCAACAGTCAAGTTGTTAACGCTAAAGCAGTGTTTGATTTGTTAAATAATTTACACAGACGGTTAATCCAATGTGTGGAAACCCAGGGGGGTTTAACCCTAGGTAAGAAGCCAGAACAAAAAGGGGTTTTCCATTGGATACAAAGCCGCACATAAACAGGTTTTTCTCCCTGTGTGAGAACCCACACCTAAACACGAGGGGGGGGGTTTCTTCTTGGACCCACTGTGCCCAATTAATCCTTGTTGACTTTTCCATACTTTGATTAACTCCCATCCTTTTATATGCAATTAGTGGAGTTTTTTTAGAGAAGTTTACCCACATTTAGACACGGATATTATATAAATAAATATAAACAAACAACCCACCACACACAAAAGTAAATAGAAACAAACAACAGAAACCACACACAAAAAGGGGTTTACCTTTAGGTGAGAAACCACACAAAAACAGGGGTTTCCCCTGTGTGAGAACCCACACCTAGACACGGATATCATATAAACAACCAACCCAGGTGACTTTATTACTGAGGATCCTGAAGCACTCGGCGCAAGTGGGTGACAAGGTGGTCGTCTTCTCCCAGTCCTTGTTGACCCTTGACCTCATTGAGGACGTTTTGCGCAACGTCACAATGAAGGAAAACGACACGAGTCGTGCTGATTCGGGAATTCGGATAAATAAGTGGTGAGTTTGGGTTGATGTGATGTTCTTGTCTGTTAGGTTAGGATATTCATGTTTATCCCCGTGAATGGGAAAACCAAGGGGGTTACCACACGGGCAATCGTCAGATTATCTCGCGCCCATCGTTGGGTTACCGGAGCTATTGCAGTGTGTTGTATATGATAGACATGTTCCTTCAATTTGGTAGAATCCATTAATCCGCTGGTTTAGGTAAGGTCCGTTAAGTGCCTTGCCCAATGACATAACCGACTAGACCACTTTCGAACCTGCAACCTTTCGGTTGAAAGGCATCGCACTAAACCACCAGACTAACCAGTCGGACAATTAAAATTTTGAGTTGAAAATTCTTATTTATCACATAAAGTTTGTTCTTATCTTATGATATCCATTTAATTAAATCCAATTCTTGCATCAAAAATAATCTAAATAAAGCCACATCGACATTTGTTAGCTTTGTAATATCTCCGTTAACCTGACTTTGGGCATGAGGTGTGTTACTGTGCACTCGAGCAAGCCACTTTATATTGCTTCATCCCAGTGAAATCCAATGGGTTGTAGTTAAATATTCTTGTGTACCTACAAGCCTACATACTATGATATCTCAAATTCGAATGTGGGAATTCTTGCTGTTATCCAAGCATTAACATTCTAACTCTGTTATCCAAGCATTAACATTCTAACTGTTAGTTACAGGTTTAACTGTGTTTTTCATTCAAATTATTCCAAAATGTAGTGGGATGTAGTTAAATATTCACATATAGCTACATCAGACTAATAGCTCTAAATTCATGTATAATTGTCCACATACTCTGTACTCTAATTCGGCTATGGAAATTCCTGGTGTTATCAAACACATAACATTCTAGTTGTTAGTTTCAGGATTAAGTAAGATTTTTCTTCTATTTTAACCAAATTTTTCTTTTCTTTCTTTTTATTTTATTTTTTTTTTCTTTATTTTTTTTTTTTATTTTTTTTTTCTTTCTCAAATTCCAACCAAAATTTTTCTTTCTTAAATTCTCATATTTCAACCAACATTTTTTTTCTTATTTTTCAATATTTTCTCATAAACCATTTTAACCAACCGCACCTATAGGTACAAGGACATTGACTACTGCCGTATCGACGGCTCTGTGAAGCAAAACTCGAGAAAGAACTGCATCGACCAGTTTAACACTCATGTTGACGTTCGATGCAGACTCATGCTAGTGTCTACAAGAGCTGGAGGAATTGGAATCAACCTTATCGGAGCAAATAGGTGATTATGTGGATCCGTGCTCTTGCTTTTGACTGTTTTTTGTTACTTGAGTTGGTTACGCATGGAAATTAATTAAGAAGCCAGACACAAACCATTGAAAAGCCACAAACATTTGTCCGACCGGTTAGTCTGGTGGTTTGGTTCATTCTTATTAACAGAAACTAGAATACCAGAGGCACAACTATTTTATGAGTAGTTTCTTTTTATTACTGGGTAAAAAACTATTTGAATTTATAAAAAAGGCATCAAAGAGATCTAAAAGTGACTGATAGTCCAACAAAATGCAAGTCAGATTAAAGCTTTGCCTCAACATATTTCGAAATGCAAAAATCAGATGAACATTATAATTCGCTAGTTTTTGAATTGTTAACAGCCTTTTAGCCATTTTTGTTTAAAACTGATGGTCTTTGGAGTTTGACTCGAAAAGTCAAGATTTTTAAAAGAAAAAATACACAACAAATGTTTAGATTTTATGTGTAACCATGGCCAAGGTAAAACTCACCAACATTTTTTTTCACCACTTTTGAAACTCAACCAAAAGATTTGAGATTTAATTACGCAACAATGCATCTGGAAATATAATGTTTTACACAGGACTTTTTTGTAGCTTCCAAAATAAATTAAACAGTCATGCTATCGAAATATGCAAAAAAAGTTTTAGTTATTAGCCCTCCATAAGTTGCAACTTTACCCGTTAAAAAAGATGAGATAAAATAGGGCAGTTTCAGTGGCCAAAGTGTGTATAGAATACTATACCGGTCTTAGTAATAACCCCATTGTGGGTTCAAAACCTAATCTGTTACAGGAATAATGTGTTATAAACTATTATGTACATCGTATCTGTTAATCTTGTGCCTACATTCTTATCCGGTGTTGAGTTTCTGCATAACGAGCTTAAATTTGATTTCACACCGCGATATCAGCGACTATGTGCACGACTTTTGACAAATCGGGTGTTGAATTTCGAGAATCGTGCCAAACAAATAACAGCGTGAACTTGTCCCTTAAATTTAACCCTATTCGAGTGCGAATTTGGCTGGAAACTTGTGCATTATTTTTAAATTGGTTCTAATACTTTGCATATAGGTTCAAACACTTCTTTATAAATGTATTGTGTTCAAACACTTTAAAAATGTGAAT
>CH002327.1:561172-572038 GCA_000149265.1 Ciona savignyi
TCTAAAATGACCCCACTATTCGATTTTAACCCATACATAAACACCCTAAAATGACCCCACTATTCGATTTTAACCCATACATAAACACCCTAAAATGACCCCACTATTCGATTTTAACCCATACATAAACACCCTAAAATGACCCCACTATTCGATTTTAACCCATACATAAACACCCTAAAATGACCCCACTATTCGATTTTAACCCATACACAAACACCCTAAAAATGACCCCGCTATTTGAGTTTAACCCATACATAAACACCCTAAAATGACCCCACTATTCAAGTTTAACCCATACATAAACACCCTAAAAATTACCCCACTATTCGAGTTTAACCCATACATAAACACCCTAAAATTTACCCCACTATTCGATTTTAACCCATACATAAACACCCTAAAATGACCCCACTATTCAAGTTTAACCCATACATAAACACCCTAAAAATAACCCCACTGTTCAAGTTTAACCCATACATAAACACCCTAAAATGACCCCACTATTCGAGTTTAACCCATACATAAACACCCTAAAATTAACCCCACTATTCGATTTTAACCCCTCCCCCTCAGAGCGATTGTGTTCGACGCTTCCTGGAACCCGACCCATGATGTGCAGTCCATATTCCGGATCTACCGCTTCGGCCAATCAAAACCCTGCTTTGTGTACCGGTTCATCGCACAAGGGACAATGGAGGAAAAGATCTACGATCGGCAGGTGGGTTGGATGGGTTCGGTGCTTTTTACGGCAACACTGAGGGGTGAAAAACATTTACTCAGTGTGCTCAGTAATAATTGAATAGCAACAATGGTGTGGTTTATGGCAACACTGGAGGGCTTGATACCCCATATTTTACGGACACGGTTAGGTTAGAATTATTTGCCAATTTTGGGCTGCAATTTCCTTTTTCTTCTTCATTATTTCGGACAGTTAGATTAACCTCAAATGACTCTATTTACCACCAACATGTGTATAGCTTAACCACATCTTTATGAACTAGAACAATGTTCTGTACGGTCGTGTGGCCGAATGGTTAGCGCGACCGATACATATACCGACTTACATATATAAAAACGGCCAAGTAACGTTCCCATATTGTGTTCGAAACTTGTGTCAGTAAAAAAAACAAAAAAATGTTTTGCTGTGGTTTAACGCATGAAACTACATAAAATAGTCTTATTTTTTTATTGAAAACCGTAACAGTAACACCCTTTGCTCTTGAAAACAATTACAGCTAGCGATCAAAACGAAAGTTGTTTTTGATTTGCTTCGTTTGGTTCCTGGTCCAGACATGTTGTGACTAGCAGAACGGTAAAAAAACAATGGGTGAAAAACTATCACAACAATTTTGGAATAATTATACCCAAAAAATAAAGTCAAAGCAATAAATTTTAATTTTAATAAGCGAGACGTTTCGTTTATTAAAATTAAAATTTATTGCTATAAACTTTATGATATTGCTATAAACTTTTTAAATAAACTTTATTCCATTTTTTATTATTCCATTTTGTTTCGTTTATTCTAATTTTAATAAGGGAGACGAAATCGTTTATTCCATTTTTACTAAATTATTTATTAAAAATTGCGTTACAAAGCGATGGTTTTGTGCATTATAAAATAGCAGTTTTAAAATTCCTTTTTAAATATACAGTGCACGTTGTTATAGGTTGTTTTTAAGTAAATTTAACGAGCGCTCGTGTCGCAATACTTGTTAGAACGTGGCTGCGCAAAACAGCTACAATAACTTACGCAATCGATACATACACTATTGCTATACGAAAATCGTCTTGGGACTACCACATCATGGGTTCGAAACTTAACCCGGTAAAAAAATATGCGTTCGAAAATGTGCGTGAGTTCGGATACAAGCTTTGTATGTACGTGCGTATTCGGTTACATATTACCAATTTTGCGCGGCTGGAATTTCCAAACAATAAAGTTCGTCCTAACAGATGCGTTGAAACGTAATTTGACCGTTTTCTCTCCCTGGTATGAAGTAGCGCATATAGGTATGAAGAGATATGCAAATGAACCAAACGGGGAAAGAAAGAAATAGGAAATTAGGGGAAAATCCCAGTAAAAGTGTGGGAAGTAGGGAACAACACTGATCACTACCAAGAAATACCTGTAACTCTTGCACCAACTCTAACACTAATCCTAGTCGCCATTTAAGGGAAAACTTTTCAGATTTTCCATTTTCCCTTTTTTTAATTCTCCTTTTATGAAATAACTCGACTTACCATAAAACTAACCCCTAAAATTCATACCCTAAAACTAACCCCTATAATTAATACCATAAAACTAACCCCTATAATTCATACCATAAAACTAACCCCTATAATTAATACCATAAAACTAACCCCTATAATTAATACCATAAAACTAACCCCTAAAATTCATACCATAAAACTAACCCCTTATAATTAATACCATAAAACTAACCCCTAATATTCATACCATAAAACTAACCCCTAAAATTCATACCATAAAACTAACCCCTAAAATTCATACCATAAAACTAACCCCTAAAATTCATACCATAAAACTAACCCCTAATATTCATACCATAAAACTAACCACATAATCTTTATTTTGTTCAACAGTTTCCCTATTTCCCTCTTGTGTTTTGGTTGCGTATCCAGACACCAATTGGAAAAACTAAATAACTGGAAAGGGAGCATTAGGGTAAATTCTCATTTAAAATTTTCTCATTTAAATTAAAAGGATTATCGCCGTATTAGATTTATGGTTGGGGTTAAAATTAGTGTTACAGGGTTAGAATTAGTTGCCATAAAAGTGGGAAAACTAAAGAGGGAAACAAAATAAAAGGGAATGAGGTATACTTTACATGTAATGGCATTGTTAGTATTAGTGTTTGTGGGCAGGGTTAGAATTAGTTTCCATAAACTGAAAAAAGAAATAAAGGAATAGGGTTGGGAGGCAGAAAACTGCTTACTTAAATGAGGATTAGGGTGTAAGGATTAGTTTTACACCTGGGGTTATAGATTAAAATTAATTATAGCGTTTTTTCCTTCCCTTCCGTTAGTATTGTCAGCAAACTTGTTAAATAACAGTTCTGACCTCGGAATGCATCACTACCACGTGTCTGCGGTCGAATTCCCTCTAATATACCGCCTCTATAGAAAAAGGTTTAAAAACGTAGCGTCTGCGGCCGAATTCCCGTTTCTTTCCAGTTCATAGCAAACCGTGGTATTCAGGTTCATGCTTCGTGCAAGAAATGCGGTTTTTCGCTTCTTGTTTGCGCAGTGTATGTTGCATCATGCTTGCTTGAAAGAATCTCCGCTCAATTTAATATCGAGTATGAAGTTCATTTTGTTGACCCTATTGACGTATTTTTTTTATACGGGGCCAAGTTTGAACCCATCATGGGCTAGTCACTAAAACCGTTTTTTTTTTATGTAGATATTTGTTTATGTATCTGTCACGCTAACCATTCGGCCACACAACTAACCTTTCTATCCTATTTTTTTACATGCCTTATAGTTTTTTTTTTTTTTATCTATCCAGTCATGTATTTTCGTTTTGAACAGTGCTAATTTTCGAACCCATAGTGGTCTCGTCACTAAACCTGTTTTTATATAGAAACCGGTATGTGAATCGGTCGCTTTAACCATTCGGCCACATGACCATAACATCCAATCTTTTTTTTAATAAGCCAAGTTTTGAACCCATGATGGGTTCGTCAGGAAGACCGTTTATTACATAGGGGTCGGTATATCGCTTTAACCATTCGGCCACACAGCCGATCTATCTTTTCTACAGGGCTAAATTTCGAACCTATATTGGTCTTGTCATTAAAGCCGTTTTTATGTAAGAATCGCTTTATTAATCGTTCGTTAAAAATTCGGTCACACAACCGTCATATCTGGATATTTCTTATTTTACTGAACTAAGTTTTGAACCCATCATGGGCTAGTCACTAAAACCATTTTTTATGTAGAAATTTGTTTATGTATCTGTCGCGTTAACCATTCGGCCACACAATGAACCGTTCTATCCTGTATTCTTTTTACAGGCCTTAGTTTCGAACCCATAACTGAATAATCAGTAAAGCCATTTTTATGTTGAAATCGCTTTATTAATCGTCCGTTAAAAATTCGGTCACAACACCGTTCTGTCTGGTTATATTTACAGAGTCAAGTTTCGAACCCACAAAAACCGTTTTTATGTAGAAATTTGTTTATCTATCGGTCGCGTTAACCATTCGGCCACACTAACGTTTTCCCGTCGACGTATTAAAATGAATCAACATTTGCGTAATACTTCTAAGCGTTTTCGCCAGGTGTATTGATAACCATGTTTAAAGACTTTTCGTTTTCGCGATCAATCAATATTTTTCAATAAAGTCCAGATTGGAATTTTAAGTCGGTCGTATAGAAGTGAACCGGACCGTTTCTGCGGTCGCGTACGACATACGCGTACGACCGCATCCGTCTAAACTTCCAAGATTTAGCGATTTTTTGCGTGACGCACGACTGCTTTGGACTGCTGTTATCTTCTTGAGTTATTTCCTCAAAAACGGGCAACACAAAAAGGAGGGAAAGCGGGAAGGAAGGAAACTGCTTACTTAAACTATTCAAACTAATTTTAACCCTGCCCCAAACACTAATCTCAACCCCAAAATCTAACGGTAACTCCAACCCCAAAACTAATTTTAATGTTCTAATCGTTATTTTAGTGAGCACTTTTCCTTCCCTGTTTTCAATCTTTAACCACCCCCCCTAAAAAAACGGAAAAGTTCGTTCAAGTTGGTTTTAGTCTGCGGAACGAAGACCAGTGTTTGAGAAAGGTAGTGCGCAATGGGCTGGAATTTGACATGGAGACTAGTTTACTCTTGTTATTGCTTCTTCTGGGTGGTACAGTAAAAGGTTACCACACGGGCAATCGTCATATTACCTTGCGAATACGTAAAGGAGCGTTACCACACGGGCAATCTTCAGATCACCTCGCGCCCACCGTTCGGTTACCACACGGGCAATCGTCAGATCACCTCGCGAATACGTAAAGGAGCGTTACCACACGGGCAATCGTCATATTACCTCGCGAATACGTAAAAGAGCGTTACCACACGGGCAATCGTCATATTACCTTGCGAATACGTAAAAGAGCGTTACCACACGGGCAATCGTCATATTACCTTGCGAATACGTAAAAGAGCGTTACCACACGGGCAATCGTCAGATCACCTCGCGCCCATTGTCGGGTTGCCGGAGCTATTGCAGTGTGTTGTGTATGATTGAGACGTTTCCATTATATTAATCCACTGGGTTCAGGCAATGTCTTATAAATGCATTACCGAAGCACACAACCGGCTTGACAGCGGCCAGTTTCGATCCTCCAACCTTTCAGTTACCATTCCAACCCGCAACTCGTTAGGCTGACACTTTTAAACCGCCAAAGTTCACAAAAACAATTCCTTGGAATCGTGAATCAAATATCCTTTCTTACACCGTATTTTGTCAATATTTAAATACCATTGTATACGGGTTGATTTCCGTTGTGGCGGTTTTCGCGCTATTGGACAACAAAATCTTCTTTATTAAAATCAGTAAGGAATGAAATTTTATTCACGATTCCAAGGAATTGTGTTTGTGAACATTGGTGGTTTGAAAGTGTAACCTTAATGAGTTATATGGACATTGGACAAAAAGTGCTATTGGAAAAAAATCTTCCTATTAAAATCGAACTATTTGATTCGGTTTAGCTTAAATCGACACGATAAACACCCCCCCCCCCCTTACAACAAAACATTTTTTTTTAAACCATCTAACCGACCCCCCTCAAAATCGATGATTGACGATGTACGTGTATTCGCGTCAGTTTCCCCCTAAACATGCACTGTACGTTAAATGAGGCTTGTCCGCCTGCCGTGTTTTGCAGTGTGTTACGCACGCGATATCGCACGCAGCTATGCCTGCACAAATCGCGGCTTTCGTTTTGACGCGTCTGTTTTGAACGCATTTGTCGCGTGACTTCGAAAATCCCGTTTTGTAAACGCGGTTTACAGAAAATATGGCTGAATTAATCTCGTCTTTCAAACAAGACTTAAATAACTTTGCTGTTGTTTTTTACATAGTTTTCCAAAAATGCAAAATAAAGTCGTATACCCTAAATCAGGGATGTCCAACCTGCGGCCCGCGGCAGTGCAGCCCACCTGAGATTTTTGTGCGGCCCGCTAGTCATTTTCACTCCAAGTAGTATTTTGAACTTTAAATCTTAGCCCAATTTAAATGTATCAGTCAGCTTTTAGAGACGCAGTAAACATCAAAACTGCAGAAAGAAACCGACGGACGACAAACACTTATCTCATTGACTTTGTATTGCAGAAATAAGTTTTTGTTTCTTTCTATATATGTGTAATTTGTTCCTTTTTTTAAAGATGAAATTAATGGCTTTAAATTGTTTTTTTTTTATTTAAGGGATCGCGAACCGTTTTCTAAAGTTCGCGATTTACAAAATTTAACAAAATCGCGAAAATATAAATTACCGTTACTGATTTCGCGCACTTTTAATAATAAATCCTCAACACGTTAATATAACATCGTTTGCCTTCAACATAACATTATTTATTTACCTTGGCTTTACTTTGCATTATTGACGTATAATAAGCATTGCTATCATAACGCAATAATCGCCATTATGCGCTAGTATACCTCGATTCCTTTATTTATGATTGGCGAGATGCGACACACCCCTTTTGAATTTACGTTTACTGCAATTTATCATTACTGTACTACTAAATAACGGTACTGTCTGCTTTATGAAATAAATATCTTTCTGGTCGTTTAAGGCAATTTATCATAACCAAACTTTTTTTCGCGCGCTCCTTATCCGCTCATTTCGCAAACCATTTCAAAACCATTAATTCGAACCCTGCCATTTTTATTGAAATTTATAAGGTTCTGCGGCCCGTTGAATTATTTTAAGTGACAATGCGGCCCAGTACAATAAAAGGTTGGACATCCCTGGCCTAAAGTCTTAATTTTCCACCTCCATTTGCATGGATGGGTTGAAAATCGAACGCCCCCTCCATTTGCGCGCCACCTCTAATAGAACGCCGCCATAGAGAAAAGATAAAAAATAATCGCCACCCTCTAATAGACAGCAATTATAGGGGTTGAAAAAAGTAAGGCGGCGCTCTAATAGAGGTTTTACGATAAGTGCATGTACCAGTCTTGACCTATGGGTTTTTCCTCGAAACGTCGTTGGCGGTAAGAGTAATTTATACAGGTGAATGTTTAAGACAGGCATTCATGCTTAGATAATCGCCATTGTTACCGAACAATGGCCGGTATTACGCCCGCTTTAAGTGAATATCCAAACTTCTATTTCTACTCTCAGACTTAATATTTAAGCCACTGCAAGATTAGATCGAAATTTCTATTTAAATAAAAGGACCACCTGTAACTAACCCGTAAAACGAGCGTTTAGCTGGGGAGACAGATCGTTAACTGTCAGCCAAAATGGCGTGGATTCGAAACTTGGCGGTGGCTAGTCGGTTTTGTCTTTTGGCCAAGGCACTTTACGGACATTGCCTAAACGCAGTGTATTATTGGGTTCTTCCAAATTAAAGGAACGTGTGAATCGACCACCTTTAATTTGTTACACCTTTAAATTCAAAATTATCAAATTTTTATTCAAAAATATTTTTCAACCATTCACGCAAATCGTCGGATTTCGGAAACCGAAAAAAATAATTTTAAAATCATTTTAAATTTACCTTGAATTTTGACAACCAAATTGACTTGCTCTTGAATTGGTTAAACAAAGAGCATAAACAAATTATTCATTTTTAAAACGTCCTTCAACCTTACTTTAACTTTACGCTTCATAAGTTTCGAACCCATGATGGGCTCGTCACTACGACTGTTTTTGAGAAAGTTGGAATTCGGTATATGTATCGGTCGCGTTAAATATAAGGAAATTTCATTTTGATACGTCATTTAATAAAGTACGTCACTGGCCAAAACGGTTTTCGTAAATTCCCCTTTTAACGGGCGGCGAAATTTACATTTTTAAACGAAATCAGATTTTTTTTGCTTTTAATATCGGGAAATGCCTATTGTGGAATTATTTGTTTACAAATTGTAATATGCTTAACTCTTATTGTTATATTTTATTCACAAAAATAACACTTTTACAAAATGAGTGATTGTTTTTTTAGTTTTAATCAATTTTTCACGAAATTGACACTTTTTCAAAATAATTTATGATTTATTCTAATTTTAATCACACCTTCACGAAAACTGGTACTTTGCCAAATTGACGCGTCCGATAACGCAGGTGGTGAAGCAGTCGCTTGCGTTTCGCGTCGTCGACGAACAGCAAATCGAACGTCATTACACAGCGAACGATATCGCAGAGCTGTATACGTTCAAACCGGAACGCTTGACGGATGACGTACTGAAAACGCGTCCGACACCCGTCCTGCCGAAGGATACCTTGCTTGCCGATATCTTAAAGGTATTTCTTACGAATTTGTGTTCATTTAATATTTATACGTGAATGAGAAAACCCAAGAGGCCGTATTACACGGGCAATCATCAGATTTCCTTCTAAATACGTATAAGGTATATCACACGGGTAATCGTTAAAATTAGCTGGTGCACAAAGTCAAGTTACAGGAGCTATCGCAGTGTGTTCACATTCAAAGTACAATGCGTTTAAACGTCCGAAGCTTTATTTTTGTACATTTAAAAATCCGTCTTTAGTTACTTGTTTGTAAAAGCAAAACGGAAGGAATAGTTACAACTTGTTTTAGATATGATTTTAGATGTTACCAAACGGGCAATCGTAAGATCACCTCGTGCCCACCGTCGGGTTACCAGAACTATCACAGTGTGTTGTATATGATTCACACGTTTTTCAATTTAGTAGAACCCATTAATCCGCTAGTTTCAGGCAATGTCCGTTAAGTGCCTTGCCCAAGGACACAACCGACTATCTAGCGACCAGTTTCGAACCCGAAACCCTTTAGCTAAAAGGCGACGTACTAACCAAAGCTAATCAGTTGCTTTCGATCGACTTTCTAACCTACAATCCGACGCTCTACCGCGGTTTTACGTCACAATGCAGTGACAATAAAATGACGTCATACAACAACCGACCAATCAAAACAGGCTCGCTCGACACGTGACCTAATCGTCTCCTACCACGAGCACGATTCGCTCCTCGGCCATCAAGCGGGAGAAGAGTTAAGCGAGGCTGACCGACGAAGCGCATGGGATGAATACGATAGGGAACGTTTCCCTCCGGTTCCCGTTGATAGCCCTTTGCTCAAACTCAGGTATTTGATATTTTTGAATACGCAATCGTTGGTAGGTTACTCGGGAGGCGATTGTTTAAGAAACTGGTTAAGAAAATCAGGTTTTCGCTATTTTACGCAGAATTCGAACGCAATCGTTGGTAGGTTACTCGTAAGGCAATGTGCAATCGTTGGTAGGTTACTCGTAAGGCAATGCGCAACCGTTGGTAGGTTACTTGGGTGGCGATTGTTTAGTTATAGAAAATCAGGTTTCAAAACGTGCAGAATTTGAAAACGCAATCGTTGGTAGGATACTTGGTGGGCAAAGTTCAAGGTTAACCTTAGTAAGGCGTGTTACGTAGTTTTCAACCGTAGTTTTTAGTTGGGTTACCAATTAGTATAAATTTCCGTCTTTTTTCCGTCTTTTTTTGGTTTCCGCACATATAAAGCGCATGGAACGTGCGTTGAAATATACGCTGTGTAACCAGACGCCCAAGCAAACACAAATATGAAATCTAACCGTACGCCCACGCTAAGCATGACCACAGCAAAACTACAATTAGGGAAAGCGGGATATTTAATCCCAAAATGGTTAACTCTTTAGTGTAAGTTTACGTACGTAGGGTAGGTAAGGGTTGATTTTTTGCAACGAAAATAGAAAACCATTATTTCTGCATTTTACCGATAGTTCGTGAAATGCCTCTATTCGTACAATGGAGCACTTGTTTTCTTGTATTTTCCTAATTTTCATTCATTTCGTATCCGTTTTCATCCGTTTCCATCCGTTTTTAATCATTTTTTATCAGTTTTCCATCCATTTTCTTTTTATTCGTGTTTCCATCCGTTTCAATCCGTTTTCAATCAATTTTTATCCGTTTCAATCCGTATTCATATTTATTTTTATCCGTTTTTTAACCGGATTTTTATGTATTTTTATCCGTTTTCAATCCGTTTCCATCATTTTTTATCCGTTTTCCATCCGTTTCAATCCGTTTTTAATACATTTCTATCCGTTTTTAATCCGTTTTTAATACATTTCTATCCGTTTTTAATCCGTTTTTAATACATTTCTATCCGTTTTTAATCCGTTTTTGTCCGTTTTTAATAATTTTTGTCCGTTTTCCAACCGGGTTTTTATGTATTTTTTATCGTTTTTTTCATCTGTTTTCTGACCTCCCTTCATAATCATACAGTGTCTCAGTTCTGGACCAACTTATCACATTAGCCGACGCAGAGTTGGTAAAGAATACGAAGCAGATGGACAACTGCAAGGTAAGAGTGGTCGAGTGCTGATTTGGGCTCCATAACCCTTATCATTATGCTTACAAGATGTGTAGGAAAAAAAAGCAAAGCAGTTTTTGCCGTTAGAACACGGTCGCTAGCTAGTCGGTTGTATCTTTGGGCAAGGCACTTTAACGGACATTGTCTGAACCCAACGGATTACTGGGTTCTAAATTAAAGGTACGTGTATATCATACATCACACTGCAATAGCTCCGGTAACCCGACGATGGGCGCGAGATAATCTGACGATTGCCCGTGTGTTAACCCCCTTGGTTTTTTTCCATTCACGGGGATAAACATGAATATCCTATCCT
>CH002326.1:1317-11487 GCA_000149265.1 Ciona savignyi
AGATCAATTTAAAAGTTACAGAATGATGTATTTTTTATGTAGCGTAGAGGTTTCTGTCAACATTTAAGCCTCGTTTTTCATCACATGTTTGCCCAACGACCAATATATCTTTATAAGGGCACGTATATGTTTTAATTCTATTGTAACCATACAGGCAAACAATACATTGGGAACAAAGATGGAGAATTTTATTTAGAACACCTACGTGCTTGGTACAAACATAGAAACGACGAAAATGTTTTGTTTGTGGTATACGAAGATATGAAACAAGTAAGTATATATAAATTAGTTTTCCGCGATATCAGTCTATGTACAACAAAAAACGAATGGAAAGTTTGTTATTGTCTGGAAATCTATATTTGCAATGTATACGTATTAGGCTACATATAGCTCAGTTCATTTTTGGTTGGCGCTGAGTGTAACCATATACATTCATGTCCTCATCTACCTACTACGGAATAAAAATGTAAAATTATGTATACAGTGATAGACGGGGCTTAGAAAATATACATAATACAAAATATCTTAAGTTATGTTCAGGACACCGAGAGACAAAAACATGGGCTTTGGTTATTTTTTACCTATTTCGAAACTTTTTTAACAAGTTACTTGCTTTTCGGTTACTTCACTTTAAATGTTCAACTTGTATTTGTACTTGTACATTGATCTTTTAGATCATTGGAACCAGTGAAGTATTTAGGGGCTGGTGCATTGGCCCCCCTCGACGTTGAACCTAAAGTACATTTTCTTTGTTATAACCGTTATTGGTTTAAATTTTATAAGAGGCACAAGTCAATCTGTGACAAACTAAAGTGACGAAAATAGGAATATATAAATGAATAATCCCGCAATACATTTCTAATAGTTGTTTGGTGCTTTTTCTGTTATATCAGCATAATATAAAGCGGGCAATCGAAACACATTTTTACCAAAAAGGCAAAAGTCAGATAATTAAGTTTTCGAAAATGTTAAAGGTCTGTGTCCCGTGTCAAGGAGTATGTTTTAAGGGTGAACACAACTTAATGCCAAGTAAGCTGTGTCAGTTGCCAGCAACAGTCCTTATACTAATCTATCCGACCCCATCTCACCTCTTGACATTGGACATGTAGTTAATCAATTAGGTATAGAAGATCGTCAGCAAATAGAACTTTTAGACAATTTGTGGTGCCCTTCTGAAAGCTTTCTTTGACCATACTTTAAACGCAAGGATGGCAATAAGATTAAAAATGGCCTCTTTGAAAATGTGCGTCATATTTGCACCGCGGGAAGTTCGGGGTGTAAAACTCCAAGGTCTGGTAAAATCCCCTTTGAAGAAATACGCCCATTAGTCAGCAAGGACGGGTACGGGCGTTTATCAAATATCTTCTAGGCGGCATTTTAAATGGAAAGTATAATCCGAGTGAATCAAATATGTTTGCAAATCAAACAACATAAGACCTGGCCGACAAATCCATCAAGTGAATGTGCCTGTCGATACTCCTCTTGTATGTACTATGAACGAAGCATATATTGACACTGTTCTCTTACAAATGCGCCACCGATTTAATGTTCACACTCTCATAGCCCTGTCATTGCTATCTCCCTTTCCAAAAAACTGCATGGATCGATCGTTTGAAAGCATCAAATCCACATTTAAACAATTTAGTTTTTTTTTTCATGTGACAATTTTTACAGTTTTAATTTGTTTTAATCACTCCTTGGAGATGACAAGGCGACATGTCATGCCTGTCAAAATTATGATTCAGAAGAAAATCTTGATTTTTACGGTAGTATATTCCCTAGTTTATTTTTTCTTTGTTCTAATTGGTAAAGCAGTGGCTAATATACCAACATTTCACCAAATCTAATTAAAATATTTTTTTTAGGAAAAAAATACCGTTTTGGTTTTTAACGTCCCAGGAAATTTCCCCAAAATTTATCACCAAATGTCATATCTAGACCATGTTGTCTAACAACTTACAAAGTTTTAGTGCGATACCATTACCCCTTTTTGTAGATGTTGGGGCCACAAGCCATGCCTTTCGCCATCATGATTATGGAACAAATTTTCGTTTTTAGGGTATTTCTTTAGGTACTTTTTTCTTTCTTCCAATTGGTAAAGAAGTTGCAAACGCGCTAAGTTTTTACAAAACCTGGACAAAATTTGAGCAGCTGTTCAAGCACTATGCCTAAAAAAGACATTTTTTTTAAAAAAATAACGTTTTGGGTTTTAACGTACCGGGGAATTCCCCTGAATATATCACCCAGAAATTTGGTTTCTGCATATATAGACCATGTTGTCTAACAAATAACAACGTTTCATTTCGATTCCATTGCTCTTTCTTGTAAATGTCGGGGCCACAAGCCATGCCTGTCAAGTGGTTGACAAAAAAAATTTAAGAAAAAAAAACGGATCAAAACAATATGTTCCCCGTTTTTCCAAATGGAACCCAAAATTACTTACTTACCACAAAGACGAAACTGGTTTAAATTGATTTGCTTCCTTCTACATACACCGTGATTTAAACTTGAATTATGAGGCATATCCTATGAACAAAACACCGGCGCTTAGATTTCTTCTAGAATCAAAATATAGGAAATGGTTCTAACATTTATTCCCGAATTATTTTATTTAAATTTTGTTCGTTGTTTAATTGTGATTTACTTGAAGTTTTCGTTAAATTTTAAGCAGTCCTTGAGTAAATGACCTATTATCAACAAAAATGATACCAAATTTCTAGTGTTACTCTTCCTGTATTAGCATGCCAACCAGAAAATAACTTCACAGGATCCTTCAAAAGAAGTGAAGCGGATTGCCAACTTTCTCGGAGTGGAAATTAACGAAGAAGATCTTCTAAAGGTCGTGGAGGCTACTTCGTTCAAAACAATGCAGAAGGATTCTGACTTGACTCATGAAGTGATAAAGTTTTATCGCAAAGGTATGTGTGGAATACACACAAACGTAAATTCATTGTTTATAAAGTATTTTTGTCTCACACAGTTTTGTAATACATTTTTTTTAATTTAATAACTTTTTTAATACCAACCAAATGCATTACTAATAGTTAGACTATGTTTGCATTGGTATGGTCATTTATTCCGTTGTTTCCGGTGTGGGCATTTCGGCGTTGGCACCAGCATGGTCATTTATTCCGAAAGTATAGGCGAAATTTTTATTTAAAGGGCCTCATTACTGTTTTAAGGTTATTAGTCTTACGAAAACTTGTTTAAAAAATGAATTATTTAAAAATAACCGTTAAACAGTTTTTCTTTACTGTTGCAAGGCGAGGTCGGAGACTGGAAAAACTACTTCACGGTTGCTCAGTCAGAGAGGATTGATTCTATGGTTAAAGAGAAATTGGAAGGAACGGACATCAAGTTTATTTACGAGCTATAGATGCTGTTGCAATTGTATATTATATTACTTTTAAATTTACTATCCAAAAATGTGTACAAAATATTCTTTATTACATAAACCCAATATAATTTATATAATTTGTGTTCTTGCTTGTAGAATCATATGTATATATACGGCGATGGAGTAAGTCCTGTTTAGCTAGCTCTATTAAGCATTACATATTTTGAATAATTTATTCTCTGTAAACAGTTAAACGCAGGGGTGTTATCACACGTAAAATTAGGAAATTATACCCCCCACCGCCGATGGGAGATGTCGCATTGTGTTGTATATGATGGCAACCTCATATACGTTCATTTCATTTATTTCATCCACTAAATTTAGGCGATTTCCGTTAAGCCCTTGCTCAAGAGTACAAACCTAAGTCGCAGCCTTTTGACGGCCTGTACAATACTCAAACTGAGTGATATCGGTTTGGGTATTGTCCAGAATAAGTAAATCGTCTAGTACCCTCTTTCGTACGTATTATGAAAAATTACATGTTTTTGACCCAACAGCATAAAATAGGACCACCTATATCCAGTATGTCTGATATATTATTCACAACGCTTGTCGGAGGCTTAAATGTGATTTCACTAAACCTTTTTTTGCTAGTTGTCATTGTTAACTTGCGGCAGAGTGCAGTTTTTGTCCGAAAATTGTGGTAATTTAATGTCGTCTTTAAGCCAAAGTTTAAAGGTTCGAAACTGGTCCCTTGGTGGTTAGTTGTGGACTTTTACCCACATGTTATTCTAGCACTGTATATAATTATGTTCGTTGTATTGATAATTTGTACGTAATCGCCGAAAAGAATTAACTGATAGCGTAAACGTACAAAAGCATGCTGAGTGGTGCTTAATTTGATATTAACAAATCTAATAATTTGTGCTGTTATTTTTAATCAGGTTTTATATAATTACAGCTATGGCTATGAGATCAATGTTTAGTTATGTTAACCTACGTTTAAAATCTAAAAATTCTAACCAAGACAGAGTGAATGCCGAAACCAAACTTCAAATTAATATTAATTATTATTTCCTTGACCAAAGTACTTAGCGGCTAATATTATCTGATCCGAGTACATTTCTAAGTATTACTAGGCTACAGTAAGGATGTCATAATCATGTACCATACACTCGATTAGCTCCGGTAACCGGACAATGATAATCTTACCATTGTACGGGTGAAAAGAACACACTCCTTCGTTTCCAAGCCACAGGAAAAACACATATATCCTATCCTTTGGTAGTGTGGTTAGATAGGCCCAATACGAACAATATGTTTGCTTGTATACTGTACACAGGTTAATTGGTGAATAACCCTTTTAATTGATACAAATATTACGAAATAACTTCATGTAAATGTGTTATGATAGCCCAAGAGTCCTAAGGAATAGTGGCGAGAAATGCTTATCTATTTGTTAAAATAATGTATAATAAACTTTAGCCAATTTATTCACCTTCAACTTTCCTAACAATTTTAATAAATAATCTTTACCAGTCCCGAAATATGGAATGTCAAAGAATAATCGGCGCCGAAAATTTGCAATGCGGCTCTAGATTATTATTGGGTCTCTCAAGAATTTTCCTGAGGAAAATTTATCAGAATTTGCCACTGAATATTCAAAGAATTAAGTAACAGCCTTATATATTTAAACTCTTAGGCATTTTCTTTCTCTTCGTATATATTGAGCATAAATGATCCTGGAATTCAATCTCTGGAGATTTCCCCGATACGAGTTAAAGGTGGATATCAAGTGGATGCACCTTGCTTTGTTCGTTCTTAAATTGTATCTTTTATTTTAATTTTAAATGTCTAGTTCTTTATACCCCTAATATTAGTGTCCTGCTTATATGCTTATTCTACTTTTGTGGATTTTCTGGGGTAAACTGGGTTATTTTATTAAAAATAGTGTTTCATGTTACTCGTTTTTAACTTTCTTAAAAATTTGAAGTAAATATTATTTTTCAGTTCGAAGATATCGTTGATAACGCCAAATAATCTTAAATAAACCTATCTATTTTTTCCCGACAATGATAATTCCATAGGGGCTTTCGTACAATTAAAGGTCATTGCAAACTATCAGCTTGCTAGTAAGGATTACTAGAAATTTCAACCTGATTGGATAAAATAAATAAAACCAAATTAAAAAGACTTTCCGCTATTGATGAACCAACGTCGTCTACATCTAAGAGCTTTTCAGGCTGTTTTGTGCTAGGCTGTGAATGTACCCTATAATTGTTAAACGAGATCATTTGTGTATAGATTGATGTTCGTATGTGCACATTGAAGCATCAACCCAAACGTCAAACTCTAGAAATGTACTTGAATCGCTTTCACAGTTAAGAAATAAATCTAGTTTTGCGTGGAGTGGATTCAATGATAGTTGTAGTGGCTTGTCGCAAAGGAAACCTCTTCAGTTACTAACGTCTACCTATTTGAAGTAGTTCGCTTGTAGAACGACTTAAAAAACAACTGGTGCTATGCGGCAGACCGCATTTACTGAGATGTTTGAAAGTCTAACTGAACTTAAATTATACCAGCAGAAAATACACGGCCGCAAATATGACAGGTAGTATTTTTCAGTCAGATCAAACTTAATAGGCCTTGATTTATTATTGTTCAAATTGTTGGGATGTAAATGGAAAAGAATTTCAATTTTAAAGGCGTTGGCATTTATTAAAACCACAATTTTGCGTAAGTAAAACAATATTTGTTAAGGCTGGACGTTGCGTGCGTATATAACATGTTTGATTAGTGGTATTGGCTGTAACCAACGCGAGCGTCAGTTGCTAAGTCCTCGTTTTTATGTGTCCATATAATCTTTATCCTATACGTTTAGCATAAGTGTTACAGTCGAATTGTTGAGACCACTACTTTATAATATGTAAATGCTGTATAGATTTTGCAACGCAATTTTAACTTGTGTCATATGGTAAAAATACGATTTTTTTGATGATAGCACGTTATATAAAAACTTCTTTTTAGCTTATTTTTAATTTCACCTTAGTCGACATAAGCTTAGTCTAACACAAATAAAACTGTTTGTACATTTACTCAGATTTTGTCGTTAGCGTTTCAAATTTATAATATTAATTTAAAATGAAAAGCAAACTCGAATATGTGACAAGTCCTGAGGGATTGGTACGAGCAGTTATCATATTATTTGGGTGCATAGCATTTGCGCTGATTGCAGACAGCGGCTATGGCGATATAGTAGGTTGGGTTATGGCTGCATACATTATATCATGGTGCATATCGCTTCTGTCATACTTCTTCATTGCTACAACTCTCGCTTCGAAGATGGAATGCGGAGTGTCATACGAGGTAGGCACACACATATTTCAATATTATGTACGTTTTCAGCGGTGGTGAGTATTGTTTTTAATGTTACAAAATTAAATTGACATTAAAACAACTTATTTATTTACTTATCACCTCCAAAATCGGCTATCAGAGCTTTTGCCTTCTATATTAAAAACAACCAGATTTTTAACGGATTTTCTAACAATAGTAGAAATTAAAAATACTTATTGATAAGAAATAATTGGTTGTTACAGGCCACATTTAGGAAGTCCCGGTAAAGCGTCACATTGAAAAAATATTACTTTGATTTTATGTATTTTACTTAAACTATCGTACAACTTCCAGCATTATGCTACATAGTAAATTAATAAATTTAAGTATTCCGCTGCTCCCAGCCATAAACAATTCTAAGGGGGGGGGGGGGGTTCAATTGTGTTTCGCGCAAACACCCATTAATGCTAATAGACTAATAGTCTACTACTTACCACAATGCCGTAATTGGAATCTTAACGTATTATTGCACATACCATCGAAAAATGTACAATAATTATATTTGAATTGATCAAATACACATTGAGCTAACTGGGTCGGGTCCGACGCGAGAAGGGATTTTGACCGGCCCGCAGACTATATCTAACCATACCATGTAATTAAGATATTGGGCACTATTTATGTTAAAATCAGGCCCACCAAGAACTTCTTTCTTCCACATCTGGCCCGCCGACTAGAGAATTTGCCCACCCCTGGGCTAGAACACCTTTGCGGCATTGGAGAGCTAATAATTACACATGTTGTGCAGGTGATTCTTCTATTTCACTATAAAACTTTGAATTACAGAGTGTTGACTTTTGCCTGAGCGTATTTTCCTTCTTCCACTGTTTAATGGCAAGCATAGTATTGGCAATGCACACTGGATCCCGACAAGATGAAAGAATCGCAGCAAATGTCTTTGGGTTCCTCCTGTCCATTTTATATGCGGTGGAAGTGTACTTAAGCAAGTCAAATGCACCGGCTAATATGAGTAAGTCTGCTTTTTTAATTTATATTAACAAAACAGCTAGGCCTATGAGGACCGCGACTGTTATCCACGTTATAAATTACGTGTTTATCCTGTCATAATTGCCGAATAAAAAAAAGGTTATTTACATGGTTTTATTTACATAATCTAGTTATTTACATATACTGCACAAACTGGCTGTAAGTGATGCGGGACCAATTATGAATAAAAAGGTTATATTCTTAGGGATAGGATAGAATATTAATGTTTATTTCCGTGAATTGGAAAACGCAATGAGTGTTTAACACACCGGCAATTATCAGATCATCTTGCTCTCACCGTCGAGTTACCGGAGCTATATTGCAATGCGCTGTGTAGCATTCACACATTCCTTTAATTTGGTAAAACCCATCAGTCCACAGGTCCAGTCAATGTCCATTGTGTGCTTTTCTCAAAGACACAACCGACTAGCTAGTAACCATAATCGAAACTGCAAGCTTTCGGCTAAAAGGCGGCATACTAACCCAGCAAGCAGATATGTAGGACCAATACCTACCTTTACATATCGCTTATACCAGGGATGTCCAACATTTTATTGTAGTGGGCCGCATTGGCACTTGAAATAATTCAATGGGCCGCAAAACCTAATAAATTTGAAGAAAAATTGGTACATTAAGAAACAATTAAAAACTATTAATGTATAATCCTGTATTCCTGTTGCTCCCATACTTTTAACCTGCTATTACTGCGCCTCTAAAAGCTGACTGGTACATTTTAGTTAGGCTAAGATTCAAATGTCAACATACTGCTTGAGAGTGAAAAGGACTAGCGGGCCGCACAAAAATCTCAGGTGGGCCGCAGGTTGGACATCCCTGGCTTATACAATATAGTTTTAAAAGTAGTCTACTGTGGTGTCGACAGCCTGTTCGCGGCGCTTTTGTGATTTGTTTTGTTTATCACATCTTGGATCTGTTTTGTTTATTGCATTTTACAATTGAGCATTAAATATAATGCATAAAAAATAGGACTCAATCGCGAATGCAAAGCAAACAATCATTTTATAATTTATATTTTATAGATTACTTGCTGAAAAAAACTGGTATCATAAAAGCCTGTATTTGTATCCTGGGATGCACAACTTTTGCATTGCTTGATGCTGGCGGCTACGAGTGCTTCTTCCCGGACGGGTGCGATTCTGCGCGAAAATGGGCTTTCGCGGCTTATATCATAAGCTGGGCTGTGACGGTCATCTTTCTACTATTGCATCTGACAGGACTTGGAGAGAATATCGGATCACTTTTTCAAACAGCTGACTTTATATGGTCGGCTTTCTCATTTGTGAATTATTTGATCGCTTCCATCGTTTTGGCATGCTATCTTAAGTGTCCGAGTTTTGACCACTACAGCTGTCAAGCTCGCCTGGCTTCCGACATTTTTGGATTCATAACAGCCATTTTGTATTTTGTCGAAGCCTTTTTCCTAAAAAACGAAGGCGGTGGTGTAACACCAACGAAATAAGGCCACTGTTTTTTTATTGTGTAGCTCGTCTGACCGTTTCTTTGTGTCACTTTATCAAGCCTAATAATGTTAATTTGAAGCGTATTATCTATACTATTTGCACGTATTGGAGATTTAAAAATTTTCATAAACCTTCAACGTTTCGTTTTTTCAAATATGTACACTCTGCTGTTTTAATCGACATATAAACTTTCATAATGTTATCTAAATTTAGACTACGGTCTAAGCAATGTTTATAACCACACTGTGTTTAAACTTTTTTGGTACAATGTAAATATATAATTTGCCGAGGAAAATAAACAACTATCGTATTTCATATTTATAAAAGTTTGGTATTTTTATCTTTTGGGGTTTTCTCACCAATCCGTTTGTTGGCGATAGAGAGTTATGTATAAAAACAGTTGTCCTGGGGAAAAATGTGATTGATTGAGGAATCAGTGACAGTGTCATTATTGTACCATATTTGACATGGACGAGTGTTTGTTTTTATTCCTTTTAATTAAGGATTAGGATTTAGGAAACATTGAATGAGTTGCACTTTACGCAACGCAGTTTAATGACATAAGATCAGAACCACCCCGTCAATAAAAGTCGCTGTGGTCAGTTAACGCAGATTAGTAAAGCTTTTTTTATTTTTAACCACATACATTAATAAATACGGGGTAACACAAAAGCTATAGCATTGTATTCAATGTGTACAACCTAGGTGCACAACTGCACAGAAACGGATCAGGTTTAAAATCTAATAAGGTTTCTGCGTGGTCATCAGTCATCACCTCACCTTTATTACACAGCCTAGAAAATTGTTTTTGTAGCAAGCCTCACTCATTATCGCACAAGGTTGTTTTAAAAAATGCTTACATATGTTGGAGGTTTGTTTAGGGCTGATTTTATACATTACTCAAATGATATAATATTGTTTATAACTAATTGTTTGGTATGGTATTAAAGTGTGTATATTTCGTTACCCCTA
>CH002325.1:6750-17740 GCA_000149265.1 Ciona savignyi
AATACATATACGACACGTAGATAAACAGGATCACAATAATGGTACGAACGTGGAATATATTATTTTTAAAAATCTATCTACAATATTCTTAGTTTTTGCATCGAATGCAGTATGCTTAGCAACTTAACAGGTCAATTTTAGCTAGATCTAGGTATTATGGGTTCCTTTTGGAAAACGGGAAACATATTGTCCGTCCGAAACTTAGAATTATTAAATCGAAACCAAACTTTCTTATATGATAGACATCATGACCTAGATTTAACAACCCAAAATTTGGGGTTTTACTCGAAGAGTATTCAATCGTAAAACACTAATTTATTCTTTTTAAGTAATTTATTTTTTTAGTTTATTTTTCAATAAAGGTATTATTGTGGTGTCTTGGCCGTACGAAATCATCTATAATGTATTTGAAAATTGGAATGAATGAACTTTTCTATTTTAAATTTAATGTAAACTGTACATAGGCTACATAAAAATCCGTATTGGTTATAAATTTTATGGTCGGAGCTTTGTCGTAAAAAAGTGACATATACCCATTATGTATAATTGTCGCATGTGTTGCACTGATGTGTAAAATAGGCTACATTAACATATTACTTCGGTATGTGTGGCAACACCAGATTACTTAGTGATAGGTGAATATCAACTACCCAATCAATTATTATTTCTATGTGGTGTTACTCCATGTTGGTCATGCAGAACAACTTTATTTTGATGTGACGTCATAAGCTTAACGTGAGGCAGCAAGACGCTAAGCGAAATTTATCACCGGTACCAAGGAGTGAAAAAAGCTGAAGACAACGATTGAATTTTTACAATTAAAGGTTGATTTTTCACACATTTAACTTCCTATTGACCGAATTTTGAAGTTAATTTTTTTGTTACAATAAAGTTCTCTAATAGAATGCCAAAGAAAAGTGGAGGGGGAGAAAAGGGAAAGTCGAGTAAACAGAATAAAGGTGTGTAATTAAATAAGCTCGGCACCCCATATTATTACCATAATAATAAACTGTTTATTCTTAATCTTAACCAAATTATGCATTCGGAAAATTGACCTAACCATGTTCACTAAATTCAAACATGGCTGTGTATTATAATTTTTTTACAGGATTATATTGGTGTGGAAAAAGTAGGACAGCACTGTGGGTGCAGGTTCTTAAAGTGTTATAAAGTTTAAATGGCATTAGTCAAATATATTCTATTCGATTACTAGTTCTGCATAATATTTTAAAAACGCATTTAATGTGTCACCAATGCAGATGCAGCTTCAGCTGGTGGGAAAAAGGAACCAAAGGGGGCAAACTCTGTAAAGGTAAATATTTGCATGTTTGATATAACCCTGTATTTGAAATAGATTATGTTGTGAAGTCCTACCATATTTATTGGTGAATCTATGGGCAGTGAGTGATATAGTAATTTGTATACTTTTGTGCAATTAATGTTGATTAAATTATATGATCATGCCTGGAAGATATTTATTGGCAATCCACAAAATAACACCCATCAGTTGCAAACAAATTTTTATCTAAAAATAGGTTCGTCACATTCTGTGTGAAAAACATTCAAAATGTATGGAAGCACTGGAGAAAATAAAATCGGGAATGAAATTTAATGAAGTTGCTCAACAGTATAGTGAGGATAAAGCTAGAGCTGGTGTAAGTCAATTTCAACATAATTTAACAAAACCCATATTTATTTATATAAAATCTATTTACGGCACTAGGGTGATTTAGGTTGGATGACAAGAGGAAGTATGGTTGGACCGTTTCAAGACGCTGCGTTTGCACTACCAGTGAGCTCATTAGCATCACCAAATTATACAGACCCTCCGGTTAAAACTAAATTTGGATATCATATTATTATGGTGGAGGGTAAAAAATAAATGATCAAAATGTATGACAGACATTAGATTGCTTGCTTCACGTAATGATGAATTATGAAGTTTTATAAAATATTAAAATCATAAAAAATCAATATTTGATACTAAATAATACTGTTAAGAGCACCGAAATATAAATGAGTGGTTACAAATGCTGCAAATACAATTGCATAATGGCAGTGACATTTAATAGGCAAAATGTGCATTATTACTCTGGAAACGGAGTATTGCAGTTCCCGTGGTAAATTTTGATATCACCACTGCATTCGAAATACTGATCCCAGACGTCCTGGTATCCTTTGTCTTTCCACCACTGACATAGCTGCTTATTCCAGCCACAAGGTAAAACATGAAAAAGTTGAGGATATTCAAAACTAAGCAGGGTGTAGAAATCTTGGTCGCCAAGATGGCCTTTAAAATAGTACCTGGAGGTATGAATAGATTTCGTTTTGCTATATTTGCAGAATCTGAACAAAAACGATATTTACAATGCTAATAAACCAGGCTTACTTTTGAGAGAGTTGTTGCAGTCTGTTTGCATCCATGTAAGATTTGTACATGTTTGAACTTCTCATGTTGTCCAAGTGTAAAAGAAGCACTCCAGAGTTAAACCCGGGTTGCCCTTTTGGATAAGGGTCACCTACCTTTGTGCCAGGGTATTCGGCACGAAATTTCCACATTAGATGTCTAAAAATATTTTTTAATTTTATAGCAGCATAATTTTTTTTAAATAACCTTAGATTTATCCATTGACCTTTTTTACAACCAATATGATAATTTAACAAACATCACTATTTGGATGGTGTTATTAAATTTCATATTGGTTCAAGATTTAAAATTAATGATTCTGTAATTAATCTAGACACATACCAACATATTCAACTAATGACATCTCTTACCGATAGACTGGTTGGTTTTCATTGGCAATCCCGATCAATGTCTCCTTTTTAAAATATTTGAATTCCGACCAGATGTCCCGAATATTGGTTTTAAATTTTAAATCCACATCCAGTTGCACCATTCGGTGAACCTATATATAGGTATCATAGCATACTTTATATAGTTAATTCAATTTCTGTGCAGAAATAATTAATTGTAGCAATGTTAAGGGCTGCTAAATATTTGATAACACTAACCACATATCCGGGCTACCATACGAAAAAGTTACCATTAGTTTGTAAACAATTCCAACTATATTAAAGAAACTTAAGTTTGTCACATAAGAGCATCATAATATAATAAATCCTAAACAAATACTTTGTTTCACCAACTCCAACTAACTGCATATTGCTATTAAACTTTTTTATATTACATTTCTTTGGAAAGGAAATAATTTCATGCTCACTTTTATTGATTTTTTGATAAATAAACCTAAATGTTCTGTCTAAAGCAAACAGGTATTATATTAAAATACCATGGTTATAAGTATTCATATAAATACTCTGGGATTAAAATAAAGAGTATAACAGGAAATCAGGACTTAAACATACTTCTTAGCAGGATGGATTATTACCTGGTTACCAATTACCATATTACTTACACTTTCTGGCATTACAGTATGCAGGGCCAAAGATAGGTAAAATATGGCAGTGTCGGAGAAGTAATCATGATCATTACCAAGTATTGCCTGTAATCCTTTTACTTTTGGATTAACTTCTCTGGCAAGTTTTTTTGTGTCATGGAAATGAACCTGGAAAACAAAAAGAATAGTAGTAGAATCAATCAGCAGATATTTCTCAGAGATAAAAGCAAGGGTGAACAATGACCTTCAAACTAAAACTAGGATGAGATATATGCTCCTTGAAGTAATCCTCAATGAATTCTCTTCCATCTGCTTCACACACAAAGTGCATGTGAAAAGTCTCTTTGTCATCAAATCTGGCATGCTCAAACAATGAACCGAATGCTGTATTGAACTTTCCTCTGTCAGAAATAACACTTGAAAGTGACAATCTATGAATTTCTAAATAGAAATACCCACTTCATGCTCGGATTCATTTTAGAAAATATAAACAGAACATGATAGTCATTTTCATATTCCCGGGCATGTTTCTCAGATTCCGTCTAAAAAGATGCATTGGATTAGTTGATTTGGATTTAAGTTTGTATAACTTGGATACCTTCGCTGCTTTTGCTTGCTTTCCTTCAAATGTTCCAGCTATTTGTTCTTCACGGTCGGATTTAACATTAACTGTGGTACAAAAATATGCTGAGTGTATAGTATAACAGGAAATTACACACAGGTTAAAAAGTAAATTTTTGATTAAAACTGTTTTACTTTAACGTTCTTCAATAACACTTAACCATTTTGCAAACATTCAGTATATAATAACAATGTTTCTAGTGCTTTGTTATAGGAAGATCAAGCATTTACAGTTTAGATTAACTAGGTAATTCATACCAGGTTTTGTATAGTCATGTGTTATTAAACAGAAGTTACTAACTTGGTTGGTTTTCAGCTTTATAAAGTTCACGACTCTTTACGGTGAAATCTTGCTTGGTAGTTGCAAAATTGTAGAACAGAAACACAGCAGAGAGGATGCAAATAATCAACAGCACCTGTGGAACAAGGTTTACACAAATTAGTGAAATTTGTTTCATAAAAATAAGTTAATGTTGTTATATATATCAGAATATGCACTTAAAAATAATTACCCAGGCGCTGTGGTTACCATAAGCTTCTAAATATTTATTAGGAATATATTTACACCGCTGTTCAGCCAGCAAAACAGTGTCAAATCCTTATTACCAGAAAAAATTAGCACAACACCCTTTTTCTAGAGAGTACCACAACTGGTATTTTGAAGACATTTATACCTTTTAGCAGTTTTATTATGCAAAACTGTACTGTGATAACTGCATAGCAACCACATATGTCTATCAAATGCAATCAAGAACTGAACGTGTGGTCAGTTCTTGTAACTCAGGGTTAATAATTCTAAATTACATATTTTTCACAAAGATATGGGTTAGGTCTAACCAGTACATTACATGCACTATCGACCATTGCCTATTCATGTTTTATAAGCATTAACTAGCAAATAATCATTCACGACTATCAGCTTATTTTTTCGAGTCGTCTCTCCGAATGCACACTCAAAGTTAAAAAATGCAACTATGTGTCGATATGTTCTAATTAACAATGCTAACAACAGGCTATAAATGCGATTTGAAAAGCTATTTGCATGGGATATGGCGAAACTACATCGAATATATTGCTAAGTGTTATATTCTGCAGACCTGCATCAACTTGTTGGATAGAAACTGTGAAATTAATCCATTTGCTGGGTTCCTCGGCAACCGTCTTGCATTGCTTTGTCCAGCCATCGTCACGACCGCTCAATGTGTGATATATCGTTTCTACTGCGCAACATACACACACGTTTGTTTGTTTATTTCTTACACGTAAGCACGAAAAATAAACGTAAACAGCTAAACACTGGGAGGCACCAATTCAATCTGAAATCACGAACCCTTGTGGCTAAAACGCGATTGTCAAGGTTTAGTCGATAGGCATTCGGGGAGTTAGAGATAGTAGACTGTTTAAGCGCAGGCTACTTACCAGTGCTGGACCGGATTGTCCAAACTTACGCTTCACGGTTCTAATATGAGCAAATAAACACCCGGACATTGTTTTCAGATTGTAAATTCAAGCAAGTATTATTTTAGCTTAGTATACTGAACAATTTTGCCGCAATGCCGGCTTAAATAAGCTTTTAACTATTATATGATATATATTATCATCAACATATGGTAGGATTTCGTATCTTATTTGATTAATTCTGAATACCACCATTCATTATAGAACCACACATCCGCTGTGTCACACTGCATCTTTTTTCTTTTATTCTTAAACATCACACAGCTATCAGACTATATCGCGTATTATCTCATTTATTTCAAAACCTATCTCTTTACTCATATTCAATCACTGCAACAGCGACGATTTCAGATCACGATACGAAATACATATAGGGCCTAGGCCTAGTTCATATCGTGTATACAAAGATTTGTTTACGTGTTGACATTCTTTTTAATATTGCAATGTCGTAAGATTAAATGAAGAACTAGTGACCTATACCAGAGTCAACTGTAATGTTTTTGGCGTAATTTTGAATCAATGTATCCTAGCTCGTTACATTAGTACTAAGTGAACAATTTTGCATTAATTATAAAATGATTTTTATCTTCTGACAGTCATATGTGCTAATATTCTGAAGTATGCCCAAACCTTCACCGAAAAGATTATTATATATAAATACTGTGGGTCCATAAATCAAATAGTTTATATATTTTGGTGCAGCTCGATCGTTATACTAACTTTACGCATGAAACCCCAGCCTACAGTAGAATAATTGTTGTCTCATGAAGATTCCGTGTAAGGTTAGGGGATAAACAAACGTTGCCAAAATTTTCTCGTAAAATATTAACTCAATGTGAAGGTTGATATATGATATATTTGGTATTATAGATATAATTTGGTTTAAAAAATATATGGTCTTGTAACGTCGATGCCAGATAGCCCAAGTTTTAGCCTTTTTTGAAGAAAAAATTCTCCAAAAAAGACCAATTATACCTAATGGTTAACTTTTAATGAATAATATATATATTAGGATCCCACTTCCGATAACAACGTTAATATTTGAGATAACAAGATTAATGTCTGACGACCAATAGGGCCTACGTTTAGCCGACGAATAAACGTTTGGTCATCGGTTGGCCAACCAACGCTTGCTTTTTGGACGGACATGAGTTATTTGACGATAACAGTGATAACTTCTTAAATGCTCAAATTATGGCAGAATTCATGCGTTATCTCCGTAAACGAGAATAAACGCATAAGAGTTATTATCACATGGGTGATTGTCAGATAACCTGGCGCGTATGTTCGGCTTTTTAAGGCATTGCCGTGTGTTATATGTGATAATATGTTTCTTCAGTATTTAACCAACTGGTTTTAGACGATGTCTTCTAAAAATACTTTGTCCAAGGACACAGCCATCTAGCCAACGGCCAGTTTCGATTTATATCCTTCTGGCTGCCTACAGACCGCAGGCAATTGCGCCATCCGGCCGGACAGGTAAATTAATATGTCCATAGAATGGTGTAAGTTTATATCCGAGCAATCACGAGTCTGGGCAATCACGAGAAATGATTAAAAATTGCAACAGAAGGAGATTCGTGGACCAAATTTATTTTTTTTGCTAGAATATCATCCATAGTTGTGAAGGCGTCGCGAACTGGCGAGCTGATCTTAATCTCTTGCAGCCTTTCATATAACCAGTTCTTACAACTCCTTAAATCTTATTCAAATAGAATTAAAACATGTGAATTAATAACACGTTACCAACGGTAAAACTAAAAACATAATATAAAACTAAGCTTAATAAAACACAACCTCACTGCATGATCGTCAACTTGAAATGAAATAAATAATCAAAGTCATTGCAAAGAATAACACGCATGACTGAATTCGTGACTTAATAAATAAAGGGGACTAAATAATAGGATCACCACAGTTGCATTAACGACTATGGTTTTGATTTGTAAATTAACATTCTGGGTAGATCGGACTTTTTTAAAATGGAAAATAGTCGATGTTTTGATTTCAAAGGCAGTGCTGAAGATGAGATTTCTTTAAGTTCGTAACGTCAAAACGGTAATTGTAAAAGTCAGGCCTATTATTTAAAGAAAAAGAAAATTTCGAATTTTCGGTCATTTTGGTCTAGCGGTTAAGTGCGTCGCCTTTCAACCGAAAGGTGGTAGATGCGAAACCAGTCGCTAGCTAGTCGGTTGTGTCCTTGGGCAAGGCACTTTACTGACATTGCCTGAACCCAGTGGATTAATGGGTTCTACCAAATTAAAGGAACGTGTCTACTGTCTATCATATACAACACACTGCAATAGCTCCGGTAACCCGACAATGGGCGCGAGGTGATCTGACGATTGCCCGTGTGATAACCCCCTTGGTTTTTCCAATCACGGGGATAAACATTATTATCCTATCCATAATAAGTTTACCCGAGTGACCTTGGTTTTTTGGGTGCCTCTGATTACTAAATGATTGCTTGAAACCGGGCAACACCAAAAGAAGGGAGGAGGGATGGAGGGAAACTGCTCACTATAACTATGAAAACTACTTCTAACCCTGCCCTAAACACTTATCTCAACCCCAGAACTATTCCTAACACCAACCCCAACTTTAAAAATATCTCTAAATTTGGAGCATGAAAATATACTCTTTAGAAGCAGAAAATAAGGGTTGGTGGTCTGCGCTGGTGGCAGCCAAATTATATGCGTTTAAACCAGCTCTTTGTCCTTTGGCAACCACTTACTTATCACCTAAACAGGGTCCCTCTATTTTGTACAGGTCCACTAGGTCCAGTGCTAACACTGCTAAGTCAAGCGCTAGGTCCAGCGATAATATGGAAACTAATTTAAACCCTGCCCTAAACACTAATCTAACTTAAAAATAGCGCTGGACCTAGCGGACCTAGCAGACCTGTACAAAATAGAGAGACCGCCTGAACACAGTACATTAATTGTCAGACTCTCAAAGGAGAACTAAATCATATACAGCATCTGCCAGAGCTTTGGTACCCCAAGGGTTGGAGGCGAAGTAATCAGACAAATATCCTATGTTAATACCCTCTTCTGTCTAAGCGAGATAATCGGACGATTGCATATGTAAATTTTTAAACGGATTAGTAACTTAATGGGTGTTATGTGAGTCACAGAACAAAGCAGAATCTAAATTTTACCCAGTGGTTAGTGCCCAAAGTGGATATGTTACTTTAGTTCCTATAACTTCCTAAGACATATTAAAATGATTTGTTTTTGGTATACTATACAATATACAACAAATACTACAGTATAATTTTATCAGAAAGATTCCTGGAGTTGGAAACCCTTTATAGCTTTTTAAACCTTATGGCAAATACTACAAGTTTTACTACTATTGTAAGCACAATTTTCAACACTGTATCAAGTTCAAGTCATGCCGCCCAAAACACAACACCTGTTTTGGCAACAACAATTACAAGCACTACTTTTCCAAACCATACCACACCGAGTTGGAATAATATTTCTACAACTGCTCTACCCAATGTATCTACTGTAACTCAAGCTTCAGTATCCACGCACAACAGCTCAACTCTAAGTCCCCGTTTATTTTCCTGCAATGAAACCCATGAAAGCCGATGCTTGAAAATTCTTTATGAAGATATAGCGGATTCAAGGTATGTACAAAACCAACACTAAAAGATTTTCTCAGTTTAAAGGTTTAAGCAATAAAATGGGTTTGTTTTTAAATTAAGGATATTTATTAATTAGTATTGGTACTTTAATACTCGTACCCAGTGTTCCGCAACCGGTGTGCCATGGCAATTCTTTCGAAGATTGAGCTAAACATTTATCAAATATCGCTCTTAAAAAAATTATACTGTGTATTACTATATTTTAAACATTATTAACCTTTTTTACTCCAATGTGCCATCAAATTTAGTGTCTAAAATTGGCCTTAAGTGAGAAAAAGGTTGCGGAGCACTGCACTAACCCACCAAAAGTTGTGTTGTACTCACACCTGCTAGAAGAAAAGTGTGATCTATCCCTTATCTTATTCTAAAATCATAAACATTTCAGAGTGAGAATATGGGATGTTTTGCTGTTTGTTCCGAACACCTTGTTTTTAATATTTGTGCTCTACCGTATGCGCCACATTTGGCATCGACTGCTATCTGGGATCGGTAGTGGAGGAAGTCCAATCTTCGTCACGTATTTTGTCTTGGTTGCAATCACTGCACTGGTGGGTGTTATTCGTGGGATTGTCTCGATGACTGTTGACAGCGCATCTGTCTCAGGAGGAGACGCAAACAAGGTACTTATGATGCGTTACATATCATATTTCCTAGTTCGGCATTAATGAAGCTATCAGAAAACCGAAAGTATTAAAACAGCATTTAAGTTAAAAAATAAACATTCTTTGGACCTTTGCCATATTTACTCTGCAGTTTATGTATATACTTAACTAGTACGGAATCACTTTCTTTATGGCAATATAGGCGTATAAGTACTTATCTTATTGATTTTTTTACAGATTTTATGGGTTATTCTGAGGTTTTTTCTTCTCACTGCGGAAATGAGTGTTCTTGTATTTGGTGTTGCATTTGGACACCTCGATAGCAAAACCAGTATTAAGAGGGTTTTGTTTGTTACAACTTTACTTGCATTAATCTATTCCATAATACAGGTTGGTTCTATATTTTTCTTTTAAAAAAATATATTGAAGGCATAAAAACAAAAAAGCCGTTGATAGGCTATACATATACAATGGGAGAGATTATATTCGAACATCTAATATGTGGTTTTTGCACGGTGGTTTTTACCAAGTTTTCCACTGTGTAGCCCTTTTCTCTGTCTTAATATAGTTTTATTCGAACTTTAGTGGATTCAAATACATCAAAACCTAAATTATAGCTAAGCATCTCTCTTTGCTTTCCCTTATTCGATGGTGAACATTTATAAGCTATAAAGTAGATTTCAATAAAACCTACTAGTTGATTAACTTCATGACATACTTAAACACGCAGCTAATTTTTGTAGAATGTGAATATTATAACTTTTGTGATACACTCAAAAGGTATGCGTATGTCAAATGTTTACAAGTTGAATAAATTCATCACCTTAAGCTTAGAGTCTGACATACTGTAAATCTGCTGCCAAACAACGACAAATTATTATTAAAATATCATACACCCCCACCAACAACCTACTTTTCCGCAGAATTGCAATGAAATCTAAACGAAACCTGCGTCGAGCACTGCTGATGTGTGAAACGTGTCGAGTGCAACAAAGTTCACTCAGTGCTGACCAACCGATCATGGAACCAGATTGGGAGGTGAATTTAGTTCATTAGAAACGGGTATACAGTCTATACACCGGTCCGCTAGTACTTTATCTGAAGTTACAATCACAATCGACTAGTTAGTATCCAGTTTCAATCCGTTTGCTTATTTGCTAAAAGCTAACGCACCAACCCACCAAGGTCAAATATGCAAATTAGCCATAAAGCCACAAAACAAGCTGTGTCAATATGGCTGTCAATCTTAATTT
>CH002325.1:17840-29449 GCA_000149265.1 Ciona savignyi
GACATACTTAAACACGCAGCTAATTTTTGTAGAATGTGAATATTATAACTTTTGTGATACACTCAAAAGGTATGCGTATGTCAAATGTTTACAAGTTAAATAAATACTTATTTAAACAGGCATTTAATATGTCATTTAACCGATAGCTCATAGACACTATTTCAATTAGTTTGCCTTTCTGGTAGTAGACAATTTAGTTTACTAAATACATTATCAAGCCCACAAGTTTACATTACGTGAGTAGGGCAAGGTGGTAGATACATAGTTTTGAACAGGTTTGCTTCAACATGTATTTTTCACAGTGTATTCTTGAGCTATTGTGGCCAGATTTTCGATATGAAGTTCCCTCATCCAAGTGGGTGGTGTATGGCCACGGTGGAGCTCTATTTTCTCTCATTACATCTCTTATCTTCCTACTGGTATGTGATAGAGATTTTTTATGTAATTTTGGCTTAATGTTTTTTGATTAACTTTTAAAGTGTAAACAGAAGCCCAATATGATAATGGAAGTTTAATCGTGCAGGGATTTAGCACTTAAAGCTGGATTTTTATGACACATAGTCTGATTATAGCTGGGCTTTTTCTTAATTGTGAATGCAATCAGAAATGTGGCTATATTGTTTGTTTAACCAACTAAATTACAACACAAGGTCCAAAACAACTTTTATGAAGTGATTCTTCTGAAGTCTACAAACAACCAGTTTGTCCCCACAACTGGTGGTCTTCAGTTTGACTCACGGCTATCTGGTTTACCATTACAATAGAAAATATTAATTGTAATGTCACATAAAACAAAAGATTTTTTCTACAACAATTGCTATGTTTGTTATGTAGGTTTATATTCTGGTTGGTGCACTGCCGTTTCTGAAATGGCTACAAAAGTATTTGTCCGTTCCAAGTGAGTACTTTTTACAGTATGCTAAATTATTGCATTTATAGTAAATAGCTCTCTATTTACACACTGCATGATTGTGTACCTGGAGCAACTTGGTAATGTTATCACAATAAACTCTGCAAATTTTAATAAAAGTTTTTATTCACTAAACTGAAGTATTTGGACCTAGGAGAAGGTTTAAGTAGTAGTTAATCGATAGTAACAGTTATATGATAATAATAATAATAATAATACCAGTCTGCTAATGTTATTTCACCCCAGGTCGCAAATCTTTCTATGTTTATGTTGGATTGATGGCAATCCTAAACTTCATATCCGCAGTTGGCTCGGGGATGTTGCTGTATTGCGACATGGTTGGCTTATGGTGGGTATTTAATTGAACACACCATTGTTATCAAGCATTACCAGAATAGTCATTATGTTATACCAAATTAAAATAACTAGATAGTAAGTTAAATCATTTTAACAGAAACAAACAAAGCAAGAAGTATACTTTCTACCCTGTTTGATTTTTTGTTAAATATGTGTCAAGTATCATCTCCTACATTAGTTACTAATTTATTAGAATGATGTTTCCATATTTGGTTTTAAATTATATTTTTTTATTTGCAGTTTGATTGATGTGTTTTCGGTCGTTTACTTTACTTGCTTTGCTCCACTTCTATACTGGACCTTCTTGAGTTCGTATTTTTCGAACGCCCAGCCCAACAGCACCCTTTTCTCGTATTCCAACCAAGTGGACGAGGGTCTAAATGATGTAGCAGACTATGATATGCCGAATAATGGAATCACGGTACTAAATGTCATGTTAGAATATATATGCTTCAATTATTATGAAACTGCTATCCTATGCAACATTAAAATTACCCACAGGTTGATTCTACATTGAGTGGGATCCTTGTGTTCAACCATGAAGATCCAGATCCCTACCAGTCATCCAACGGACTTATTGAGGAGCCCCTTCGGGATTTTGCGGAGATACCCACCAGCAACTTTGATGCCGATAGAAAACCTAGAGATAGCACACATTCCTACTTTAGCGATGACATTACTTAGTTGGAACTTGTGCCACTGTGTTTGGCCTTTGTTCATGTACAGCATTGTGAAGGCAAATGTGGAATCGACCTGTATTGGATGGATCCCTTCTATATAACTTTACGTTCCAGAGCTGTTTTTTACAACCCAACTATGCTTTGTAGATGTTTGGCATTTTTTCTGGCGCTTCATAATTCTAAGTGCTTTATATTTATGCAACTGTAAACTACCGTAGGCTTATGTTATTAATTTATAAAAAAAATTTGTCGAGATTAAATATTGGCTTTCGCTCAAGCTGATTCTAAGAATCTCAAATGTATAACATTTAGTGTTCATTGCTTCATATATATTTATATCTCTCTAAGCATTTATTGTCATCATTCTGGAGAGGCACGTAGAACTGTTTGGGTGTTGAGATTGGCCACTGTCGGCCAGTGCTCCCTGTGTTATAACGTCTCCAATTGTTTGCCTTCTGCTTGTTCACAAGTTTCATGACCCATGTATCGAAATAGCAGGGCATTTTTTTGCAGTGTTGGTTATTTATATAACGTGTTGCAGTTAGCTTTCATACATAATTCACAAGTGTATATATAATACACCCACACAAAAACAGTTCGGTGTTTTTCTTTGATTAATCCCAATTAACAGAGAGCTATGCAAGTCCACCTACATGGACACAATACCTTAAACGTCCTTTTAACTGATTTTACTTATGGTAGGACTGATGTTTGGCTTGATTTCAAATATTACATGTAAGCAGCAGCACCTTATGAAAAACCACAGGAAATTCAGAGCATCTTTCACCACTTTATATATTCTACAAGTAGATATTGCTAAAACCACTTGCAGCAATTATTAAAGGAATCGTCGATGGCAACAGACAGATAATAAGTGATTTTGGTAATCAACACAGTGAATTCAGCGGTAATAAGAAGGCATACAAAGGAAAATACTGTGAAAAAATGTACGATTTTTATATTGCACGTGCCATATCACGTAGCACATTCGTCAAGTCAATAAAAATTCACTTCTTTTTTCGGAAAATCATACTGCGGCGACCACTGTCAGAGCGACGTAGCGAATTTCCGAATAAAATCTTCGCTTTGTCCATTTCGGCAGTCGATGATGACTCCGTGTTCGTCGTTTCAGCAGCCGCAGCGTGATGTTGGTGACCACGACCACTGATATGAAGCTTCTCCTTGATAAGCTGGGAAAGTGGGTGGTTATTTAGTTTTGAAACGATAACAAAACACTCCCTACTAAAGACAGCATTTTTGAACCATTTTTTAATTTAGAAAATATGGTGACCATCACCAGACCTAATTCGGTAATAACTATAAAGGGAACCCTGTAAAATGGTCAAGTATGTGAAGTAAACATTGTGTTAGCTATGCATACATTAGTGTATGAATATTATTTAGACAACATTTCGTGTTATTTAATAAACTTCCTTTTCTCTTGTACCTACCAGCTGGGATAACATAACATTAAAAGCATTTTCAAATTACCTGTTGCTTGTAAAAAGCAACTATGACAAAATAAAAGAAAAAGTTACAATTGTGTCACAAACACCTTAATACAGGCATGGACATACACTTAATTCTCTTCAATCTGGCACATTTAGATGCTTCAGTATTGCGTTCAATCAAGCTTATACAAAAGGTTTATTCTTCTACGACCAACCTGTGAAACGAGCTGCTTTTTGCAATCCCGTTTAACAGCCATCGCGAAATCATGCCACGTCCAAGTCATACTATGGTATTCCAGCATTGGGATATTCACGTTGAAATCGCGCACGTCTTCTATGTTTTTATCTTTTTCACCCTACATGGGGGAACAAAAGAAGGCAGCCACATTAGAAGTCTAATTTATCTCTTTTTTAATTAGGAGTTTTAACAACTGTTTGTTTTGCCGTCTTTTCCTGTTCTTGTGTTTTGATTGGTTTTATTTGCTGCTATTTAACATTTGACATACTAAAAGGTAAATCTAATGTTAAGTAAGGGGATATGTTGTGATTTCAAACAGGTGAAAAAAACATAAAAAAGCTGCAAATCCTGTTATATGTTGGATACAAATTAGATTTACCTTGTAACTGACACAGAGCGGTACTTGGGTGATCTTTATATAGAGAAAAGTGTTGTTCTTGGCGGCACGCAACTTCATTTTATCAACATCGTCCACAGCTTCTGATGCTGTGGATCGCTTTGTGGAAGACCTGAATATTATGAAAGTGTTTCTTATGTATCATATATGGTTGGTATTATAAATCAGTTATAACTAACCAAACTGTCAGGCGAATAGCAGAGTTTTAGGAAACAAATTCTGTATTATCTTTATACATAGTGTAATACCTCCAATAGTTGGACAGGGTGCAATTGGTATTCTAACATTTTAAATGGTATTCAATGCCCCTTATGGTTTCTTAGTTGACAAATAAATGTAAATACCCCTTTCAGTCAAAACACATTAAGAAACAAACGTGTAAAATGAGTTTAAGCAGTAAACATCCAGAAATGATAAAACCACACTGACTTGTTCCTCCGCAAAGTGCTGGGTGTGGAGGGGGGTGGGGGACGGGGAGGAAGACTGGCTAAACTGCCGTGCCTTTCCAACGCCGTGTGGCCGGACAAACCGAGCAATGTAGCATTGCGCGTGTCGGCACTCGACATCGCCCGGTCGTCGGCATCATCTGCACCAGGTGGTGCTAAAGAACGGTCGGGAAAGAAGAAGCTCATCATGCGTTTGAAGAATTGGTAAGTCAGTTGGATGGTCAACGGTACAGCGTTCACCTGGGATGTAGTGTAATTTGTAATATGTGTAATTTGTCCAATTAAACAGTCAAAGCTTAATTTTACAGATCATGTAGAATTTACCAAGTAATGCAGGAGCATCACATGCACTTAAGTCTACTTGAGACTCTAATACACTTGCTCAAAGTGTTTACCTCCACGTGATCTTTGACGGATATTCCACCCACAGGAGGGCGCACCTTGCAGATGACCCTCAATGTAAGAGAGCGGCCACCGACCCCAGTTACCCCGTGGCTGCGAAGACCCGTCTGATGCCGGGGTTTGATGACGTCAGTATAAATGGAGTTGGGGAGGAGATTCTGAAGTCGAATCCAACCAAGTTCGAAGCAGTGAGCCACTGAATCATCGCTCTTGTTCACCTGGGAACATTGCAGGTTTAATGTTTTAAGTCCAGCGAAGCGCACTTACATAAGAGAATACATAAGGCGGGATGTGTAAATGAAGGATCCCTGACCCTCTAGTTGGGTTTGTTTGTCAGATAAATGTTGTGCCATGCACTAAATCCAGGAGTAAAATGGGTTAAACAAACTAAATCAGTCTCTATACTGTATACTTTCTCGGGACAGTTGCGATAGGAAATACTTATAAAACTAGTTGTTATAATGCTGGTGTATTAGCATACTCCTAGGTACAAATACCCTAATAGTACATCATCTTAATATTGTGATAACTTCCACCAGGACAACCTTTACCCATAAATAAAACTCCCTCGCAAAAACAAACAAAATCACATACTTTTTCATACAAGAAATCTTTCATCTCAAACTGGGCAATATTAAGTTGGCCGTCCTTGTCAGTGACGTGCCACTTGACCTCTCGGAACATGACCTCCGTCGTCCTGACAACCGATGTTTCCTCTTCTTCATGATCCTGATCCGGATTTTGTGGACGAAGCGACGATGATCTGGTTTTCTCATCCAAGAAGATCTCTTTGAAACATCTGAGAAAGATTTTCGTTGTAACAATGATTTAAACAGAAAGTAATCTAGTCTTGGATGTAAGTTAAATAAAACAATTAAAATGCATTTGCTAAAATATTTTCTGTTTAAATTACTGTTATATCCAATTTAAATTACTGTTACACCAATTTAAATTACTGTTACACTAATTTAAATTACTGTTACACTAATTTAAACAGAAATTTCAATAAAAAAGGTATCTAGATATCTATTAACCCAGTTTCACTGCCACATTAAGAATTTAAGGTAGATTTATCATTTGATATTAGTTGGTACCTGAAAAAAATATTTTGCAAATAGAATGCAAAGAACACTTTATTTCCACAAAATTTGTTGAATTAATAATAAAAATGTCAACAAAAAGACTAATAATGCTAATCAAAATGCAAAAACGTAATGAACAAATGGCAATAAAGTACTTGATACTCTTCTATTGAAGAGATGCCAGTGGGCTATATTACCGAATAATAATGCCTAGTTCTTCACTCTCTTCATTCAACCTTTCTTTCTCCTCGGCCAGTTTCTCTCTCAGCACCATCGACTCCTCATAGAGGTCATTATCAGATGGATTGATGTCCAGTTGCTGAATTCAAAATTATAACTTGTTACATGTGTAAAACAAGAAATTACGAGTCAAATCAAAATGCTTAAACAAAGAAATTTTGTCAATTAAATATATAAAAATAGAATAGTTTATCATTAAAAAAAAGCATTAGTGTAAGTATACAGGATAGCAAACAACAGAACAATGCTTTAATCTTCACTAAACTTCGTCACCAAGTAAATAGAAACCAACCCGGTCAGTTCTGTACAATTTCCTCTCCAGCTGCCTCATATTAGTGAGCCGGAGTCTGATGCAATTTTGCATCTTCGCAAGCGTGTCTCGATGTCTCTCCACATCATCGGTGGATGTGAGACGGAGAGTGAAGCGCATCCGATCCACTCGCTCCCAATGTTCCCGCATCACCGGCTCCACGTAGAGCAGGAGATTCTCCACGATGTCAAGGAGCATCGTGAACTGACTCTGCGCAATAATGTGGCTGAAAACATGGCCGTGACGATGATTTGTTGTTCTGGGTTCAAAGTTCCCATATTCCATGTTAACCAAATCGCACAAAGTTTTAGATAAATTCAGTGTCTCCACTTATGTATTGTTTTTGTAAAACAGAGAAGTTATTAGATATTTTTGACAGAAAAAATATAATACCTTGTGACAATTTTTCTGGACTACTTCGCAAAAATTCTATAAATTATTGGGACCATCCAAAAAAAAGTTTCACAAACAACTTTATGACATAGTCACAAATCTAACACAATGTCTCGTCACAGCTTAACTGTTGGTTCGGAGCAATAATTTCAACATAACATGGGGCATAAATATACATTTGACTTAGACAAATGTAAATAATTTTTAATGTATAAACTCACACCATGCCTAAATCTACTTAAAGATATAGTATTTGAAAAACACCAGATTTAAATACATACAGCATTGGTGCAGATTTCTAAGTCTGGTTGTATTATGGTGAGCACGTTAACAGGCTTCTCCACATCCAGTAAATTGTGTCCCGACGACAATCTCTCTTTTTCGGCGGCAAGCTTGTCTTCCATAGCAGGGGTGGAGGGGAGCAGGTGTCCGTAATCTGAATGCTCCGTGTCCACCAGAGCCTCATATCCGACATAATACATGTGGCATGTGCATCGAGACATTATGCGCTGGAGTTGAAACGTACCTGTGAACAATGCATGGTGGCTCTATTTAGCAGAAGTCAACAATCAACTTCATAATGTGAAAGCAATATTAAGCATAGAAAAGATGGATCTTAATTGGATCTTATAAAAGTTTAAAGATCTGCCTTGATATTGTCATTTTACTAAGTTTTTTTCCAAAATTAAATACATAAAATATTCACTGGGATGTTGGTTTAAAGTTTTAAACTGTACACACTGAACATTATAAAAGGTATAAATAATGATGTTAATCAATATATAAATATAGCACTCGCATGTATGAGTGAACTCACCAGCTGCCACCCCATCCCCCACCACCCCACCAATAGCTTGTCCACCCCCCATCAAATCACTGATATCAAGCATCCCGGGACTGGGACCTCGTGGTTCGATGTCACCCACCGACAACCATGGAACGTTCTCCCCATCTTGACCTGGATGAGTCGGTGGCGATTTCAAATTTGCGGACGAAATACAAAATAAATTTGTTTTTTCCAAATCTGAACACTTCATTGTACTTTATAAAGCATAATACACACAAATTATCCACTACAAAATCTTCAAAGTGTACAAATTTATCATAATAAATTCCAAACAATTAGTGAATAATATGTATCCATTTTACTGACCACTGGGCATAAAACTAAGGATTACAGTGTTCATAAAAAGATTTTTGATGATAAATAAGCATATGTATACAAATAACCTGAGATTAAAATAGGGAGTTGCTAGTTTTTAATTGAAATTATAATTAGAGAAAGTTATACATTTTCTATATAGTATGATTGAAATAATACCAGATGAAGCAGCGTTGCGCTCGACAGTGGCGAACACCTGCGTTCCATCGAGTGAGGCTTCCCATGAGGACTTGGTGGTCAACTGTCCATCACGCCACTTCACCTGATGGTCACGGTTCCGAAAATCAGCTTTTGCTGCGGTCATTATCAGGTATCCTTGGGTTTGAGGCCCCTGCAAAGACATGGAAGACAAATACATTGAAATGAAATAGTGGTATATTACTTTTGGAGACTATTGTTTAAACCTAATTGATAATAAATTAGTATGACTCAATATTAGATTCTTTGTGTATTATGCAACTTGGTCATCACATAAGCCACACTAAATTCTTCATTTAATAAAAAAGCATCTGTGTATTTTAAGTGTGAACAGAATCCCTATTACTTGCACTGGCAGCACAATTGTTTCACTAGCAACACAACATTATTATTAATTACCTTCAACATTACTTGGCAGTTGACGAAGTTGATGAGCCAGTTCTTGTTCACCACGTCGTCCATACTGCAAGCGATGATTCCTCGCATGTTCTGCTGACTGGTCACTCGTTCGTCTGTTCCCACCACAAATCTGAAGGAAGACACCTCTGTTATTATCAAAATTACAATAATCTGCAGCACTTAGTACCAAAGATTGAATAAAAATCTTGCAATCTTCTAATTAATAAATATGTTAATGTGTAGAGCAGGGGTTCTTAACCGTTTTTGTCTCGTTTACCCCTTTCCGAATGAAAAAATTATAATTTACCCCCATCTTCTTGGTGGCCCTTTGCCAAGAAAAGTAAAGCAAATCTTTTCGTTTTTTACCAGGGCACATATCAACATAGTTTTTTAGTTACAAAAAACTACAGTAAACGCACAAGAATGTGTGTTTACTGTAGTACCTACTTTTTCAATATGCAAAATTAAAGTTTGCTTTAGCTTATAATTTAGCAAATATACCCCTTCAATCGGTAAAATTTACCCCCAAGGGGTAAATTTACCCCTGGTTAAGAACCCCTGATGTAGAGGTACCTGTTGCCAGTTTCTGCAAGCAGTTTGTGAAGCATCTGACTCGGATCCATAGCTTTCTGACCGAAACTTGCGGAGGAACTCAATTCCGATTCGGGGGTTACTTGAGAGCCTTTTCTACTAGGTGTTTCCCCTCGGTGATCTTCTGAGAATGCGGGGGTTACATGTAAAAAAGTTTGAACTGCACAGTTTCATAGCTCCTGCTGCTTTAATATGGGCATCATACGCCCCGTTGCGCAAAATTGTTTAATTTTTAAATTTCATTAAACATGACGTTATGTCGTAAAAGCCTTTCTATGACTCTATTTCGTCGAGTACAAAATATATCACCTTCTCCGGTTGGCGCACGTAGTCGACTGTGCACTTTGGTGCTGAGATTCCTCCTCAACACAGCTGCCTTGTTGTAGCCTTCATACAAACCGTAGCCAACATCGCGGTTTTCAGTCGTCCACATTGCTTTCAAATTGTGGACGATTAAACTGTGCCTAGGGTTGAAGTATAATTGGGAAGATTAAAAGCCAACACAAAAACAAATTTAACAGATTTTAGTTCCAAATTGATAAATCTGTTAACTTTTTCAAAAAATACATAAAGACAAAACAGAGTAATTAAAAATGGAATCAAATTACTTTTGGAAACATATCAATATGAAAAATCTTATTTTGGCTTGGTTATTTGCTGATACTACAAACCCATGAGGTTTAAAATATTTAAAGGAACCTAATTTCTGTGCAACAAGTAGCACCAGAAGCACAAAAACAACATGGATTTTACCAGCAAATCACCAGATATAACTTAACACAAAATCCAAAAGAAGAATCGTTGTTTATTTTATTAATTTTTTCTGCTCTAATGCAACTTACTGGTTTTGTGGTCGTTTAGTCGGCGATGTCGGTTTCTTAGTTTTCCTTTTATTTGATTTCCCTTCCGCATACCCTGCTCTCTTTCTCGCGGGGTCATCTGAAATGTTTGCAAGTTAAATATTGGGTTTAATAGACCAGACCATTTGGACATAAATATAAAAAAGGGCACCATGAAAGACATACAAAGGGGAAAGATGTAAATTAATTTCAAAGCTTGTGAAAACCCTTATCAACCCCCGATAAAATCCTGTTAATAGTGGGTCACATCCAGTTTTAATTTAAACATCGTTCAAAACCTATATTGACATCATTCTGAAAGATGGCGAATATATAAAGGGCAAAAAGTGCAATCTAAATATAACCTTTGTATGAAGTTTTATTGGTGGAAGACATGTGATCCGGGGTGTCCAGACCATCGGACACATTATCCCTTCTGTATGACATACTGGATAGACTCAGCAGGAAGTTTCTCTCCGCACCCAGTGATCTACTGGACGGGGATTGATCGTTGCCGGATTCATGTCGCTTCAGCAAATATATCTAAAAGTGGTTGAACTTGATGATGGGTAATATTTCGCACGCCCAATATTTATCTCAAGATATATTAACGGGAAGTTGTTTATTTCACAGTACTAAGTATAATCAAGAACTTCTGCACTGAGTATAGGAGTTTATTTAAGATTGCTTTAATTTCATAGTGATTTATTTGAATTCATAGAACCCATGTAACAGATCTTAAAATTTTATATAGACCCAACCATGAGTTTAAGTGTCAAAGTAATGGTGATATCAGAAAACTACTCAGAATAACGTTTTAAGCAAGTATAACTAATGCTTTGCAAAATAAAATACACAAAACACTTAAAACGCATAACAACCAACCGAGATATAACCTTTCAACATGATTAGCCATGTTAAACGTATTTCGTAAATTGTATTAAATTACTAACGAAGAAGTGACAATATGGTCCGAACCTTGGTATTTGATAGGTCACAAGCAGTGGCCATCACCTGCCACACCCCTTGTGATCGACGAATCAAATTGCCTTCATGAGGAACCAGTTTCAACCGGAAATGAGAGTCAATATTACCAGCTCCACATATCCATTCAATACCAAGTTGCTGGGCATATGATGACCAGTACCTCACCTGGTTGGGAAATATTAGAGGCGTTCATTGGTAAGTTCCTTTTACCTGGATTCAACAAACTAATGCTAAAGTATACAATAATTAAAACGATAGTGAAACTAGCTATGATGAACATCTCTGTTGTGTGATTGATAAGAAGTTGTATGGGAATGTATAGACATCCAAGTTTTAAACAAAATCATACATAACATAGTCAATCAACATAATTTGTTAGTTGAATAAAAAAACAAACTTTTTAATATGAGCAATGTTAAAATTCTCAGTACAGATAACTTTGTGGCATTTTGTAAGGGAGTATTATTGTAAAATTTAAAATATTTAGCTGTGAAAGATTGTCTTACATGATCCTATTTTAAAATATT
>CH002325.1:43322-68843 GCA_000149265.1 Ciona savignyi
AGCAACTTGGTTGTTTGAGAAGACGAGAAAAGTTGTCAAATTAAGTACTTCTTGTTACTATAGTATAACTATTTTGATAAAGTTTTGAGTGTAAGTTACTAAAATATACATGGTGGTAGTAATGTTCATTGCACTGATCTTGTTTATTTTATTTAGAAGTAATTTCAGCCTATCAATAGACACCGAAATCATCTCTCTAGGCCGTCTAGAACCAATTTTAGAGATACACCCAAGTTAAATCTAGCACCCAAGTTCCAAACCCCGAGCATGACAATGGGCAGTCCTTTCTTTAAGGAGTCTATGGTTGGAGGTATATAGACTGGGAAACATTTTAGGCTTGGGCTTGTTGAGGAATTTGTAACGGGATATCTATTTTTAAAACGATGGTGAGCAATTGGCCTTCAATACTTTAATATCATTACCATGCATAAAACTCAAATAGAAGAAATTTAAAAAAACACATGTTTTACTTTGTGCAAGTAATCAGCATGCCAGGAGGTGAAGTCCATGCACATGGAGAGAACTCCATTGGAGGTGAGTTTGGTTTCTACCACAGTTTTCCCCATATCAGCCACCCTGTGTTTGTAATAATCAGTCATTGTTATGTCATCGATCTGGAGTCGAACAGAACCTAAAATGCAAATAAATTTCGATAAAAATTAACATAAAAGCATGTGGTTACAAGTTTGGCAATAAGCTATGAGTTAAATAAGCAGTACAGAAGGATTTTCATATGTATTTTTTATGTCAAAAAGGTAGCTAGTACCTACATATGCAAAAACATGCTGTTTAAAAAAAATTTATGAGCTATTTGAGATTTAAAATATTAAAAAAAAAATTTGTTTTACATCACGGGGAAAAGTAAGGTAAGTGCCATGTAGTGCAATACAACTATGGAAATCAGTACACTGAGATTTAAATAAATCAGATAATCAAATAAAAACAAGTTTACAGCCTAACCAGTCTACTAATGCAAAACAAACTTAACCCCACATCCACATAAAAAATAACCAGATCAATTACACAATAAAGATTGACCGGAAATCATTGTTTTATTTAAATAAATTAAATTTTAAAAACAGCTTCACTCATATCCTTTATACAATTGTTAAAATGGTCAACTTACCACTGGGAACTTTAAAACCACTAAAATCCTGCCTTTTGCAAAGAATCGGCACCAGATTTTGATTTTCTTTATTTTGATGGAGAATAATTTTCGTGGAACAAACGTGAGCGCCCCTAGTGGTCTCTCCCATGGTTTCATCTCCGTAAAATGCAAGTCCGAAATTTTTCACGCTAATTACGCTCTTGATGGGAAGATGCTGAACCATCTTGTTTATCATTGATTCTAACTTGTCTGCACAAAAATAGAAATATACTATCATAAATCATAAGAACAAAAAATAAATGTGTTTTACCAATATCATTCTCTTTTTTAGACTTAGTGCAAAAAAGGGGCATTTTTAACAGGAATCTGCTTATGCGCTTATAAAGACCAGGATGTGATTATGTTAGCCATATTAATTTTATTTAAAAAAAATTTGATAATATTATCCGAGCGAAATATAAGCAATAAGCATTATGTTACTAAAATTTAACAAATGAGCACTTAGTTTGTATCTGATTTAATAGAAGGCCAGGAAGTTCTTGCTTTATAGTTTCCTATAAAAACTATATCATATTCAATGTATATCATTACAACTTGTTCCAAACTATTATTCGACAATACAATCCAAGTTACCCAACATTCCCATGGTTGATCCTTGATCTTCTTCTGGTGGAAGAGCAACTTGGGGCAGCAATATCCCCGGAATAAGGGCTCCTTCGTGGATGTCGATCTGCAGGAGCGAGAAGTTGCCTTCCACCGAAGTTAAATCAATGTTCGGGTAAAATTGTTCGGCAGCAATGACAACCTGCACTGATGTGGAAATCTCTGCAATGCAGGAGGTGCCTTCGGACACCTGCGTAAATGAAAAATAAACAAACATTTATAATAGTTCTGAGATATAGGGGTGCAGTGAATTATGATGAAAACAGTTACAGAAAGGAAATGGCTAATTTGAAAAAATTGATCTTGCTCAGTAGTGAGTACGACCGGTGAGTCTGGTGGTTTATTGCGACGCCTTTCAACCAAAAGGTTGCAGATTCAATACTGGTCGATTACTAGTCGGTTGTATCCTTGAGCAAGGCATTTAGCAGACATGGCCTGAACTCAGCGGATTAATGGGTTATACCAAATTAAAGAAATGTGTTTATCATACGCAACACACTGCAATAGCTCCGGTAACCCGACGATGGGCGCGAGGTTATCTGACGATTGCCTATGTGTTAAACCCCTTGGTTTTCACATTCACAGGGATAAACATGAATATCCTATCCTATCCTAGTCAGCATTACAACTAAAATAATTCACCAATATTTGGACAGAGTGTTAGAAAAATAAGTAATTAAATTTTAAAAACAAGACAAACATAAAACTGGACGGGAACATGGTAAACAAACCTCTTTGGGGCTTTTGAGTATCTTCCCCCCTATGCTTTCTACAGTTAAGCTTCCACACAACGCACAAAGATCATTATTATTAACAATACTGATGCAGCGTTCAGATGCAAGTCGGATTCCTTTCATAGTAACATGCAGAAGGGAGTCCGGTACAAACGCATTCAGAACCATGATGTTCAACATGTCAACGTTCAATGATATATACTGGAAAATTTTCTTATATCGAATAAATCAGATTATTACAGCGTGTTAGGCTAAATCTGTTTTTACTGAAATCTGGGATCATCAGCCTTGCTATAATATGATGAAACTTTAAAACATAACATATAATCGTTAAAAAAGTATTCATTTAATGTTGGTTTCTTTTTAATTGTTAATTAAGTTTATTAATTGAACGATACAGTGGTACCGTTCAGAAATATGACACATATTGCATTGAGGATTTGTTAGATAATGTATCAATAAAAAGTGTTTGTGGTAAAAATCTAAAAAAATAGAATTGCATGACACAGGTATCGTATATAAATTATTTTACCACGTGACTTGATGTGTGAAAGAACTGAACATGAGTTAGTAAAACAAACTATTTTTATTAAAAAAATCAACATTTATTAATAAATTGTTACTATTTCTTAAAAAAGATAACCTTTTCTAAAAAAAAGCGATGACCTACCTTAAATAATTTTTGAACAAAATTAATGAAAGCCAATTGCCTTCGCGCAAATGAGCCAGTTCTTCTGTGGGTCTTAGTAATTGGAACATTGGTAAACGAGCTTAAAGGTGTTTGCACCTTGTTCATTTCCCCTCGCACACGAATCTCTCCCACATGTAAGTTAACCATGTGACTGATATTAAAAAAACAAGAATTATGTAAGAAACATGTCATTTTAATCATAAATCTTTAGTTAAAGTGCTGTACCTTGCTTCACGATTGAATAACTTCAGTTGCAGAGCAATTTTGTCAACTTCCTGATAAAGACAAAAATAGAACATCAAAAGAACAAAATTTAAATATTTAGCATTTTTCAAAAGAACACAATTTAAATATTTAGCACTTTTATTAGTTATATATATGACGGAAGGGTACATATTATCTTCCATTTTTGTAACTTTATATTAGTTGTGCCTACAAAACTTACAATCGTCTGTAGCTGATTAACACGTATGGTGATATCTTTTGCACAGAGCAAACCAATCGATTTTACAGTCACATCCACTTCAAACTTGCTTTTTATCCATTTTGCGATCCACCATATGAAGAACCTAGATGATTTTTAAATTTATTAAAAAGGTGTGTCAGTATTTACTGAAGTACTGGCTGATACTATGAACGTTTTTTTTTATGATTGTTAACAAAGAGAAAATTTAGACCTAAGAAATTTGGATGTAATAAGTGTTTAGTTGTATTACCAGATTCTCTTTTATTTTCTGACAAAAAATTCATACATATATGACATCCACTGTTAAAATATTACTGCAAGTACTCCAAATTGGTGGTTTCAAGAGTTAAAATAATGGAACAAATTGCAGACAAAAGTAAGTTAAGCTACAAGTATTAAGCAAACCAACTTAAAGATTTATTTTCAACAACTATTTTAAAAAAAACTTACTTTGTTAAAACCCAGAGGCCAAAAACACCAATTATTGCATACACAGGGGTCCACATCATTGAGTCTGTGTTGGTCTCCATTATTACAAAGTCTTTGAAAGTTGTTTTATAATTTAACTCATTATATCACATAAATACCTAACAATTTAATATAACAAACTGTAGATATTGCTGGTAAATCTCACTCTTATTATATCATCAAATAATATAATTAATAATATATCAACCAATAAGTAACTTTTGCAACATTGTAAGGTAAACAATTGAATACCTTGAAATAAATTAGTTTAATTCGTAAGCATAGAAACACACAACTTTGAAACAATATTTGACTTTTTTTAAATTTATGAAGTAATAATATGCATATACAATTTTACATATGATTAAAGAGCCTTGAAAATGATGGTTATAAAATGAAGTTTGTTATTTATTTTGAACATGATTAATGTGATTAATGCAGTAATGACCAATGTTCAGAAATTAGTATACAGCAATATTAATTATAAATGGACTGACTGACAGTTTTGTTGAGAAACCCAACTATGTTATATATTGTGATGTGGGTTTTCTATGATGTATCTTCCTGCCAGCATGGTGTTCACTGGAGCATTTGGTATTCCAGGAAACGGGGGGACAGCACAAGCCATATCAATGTGTGTGTACTTTAGTGGTGAAGCAGAATCAACACCGTGCTTGTCCAGACCTGAAGCCATAATAAGGAATGCAGCAGGACCTTGGTGGCCTCTTGGAGTCTGAGTTGAAGGTTTGTTTCCAGCTTGTAGCACATCCTCGTATTCCGATTTACCAGTGTGAAACTCATAATCCTCTCGTCTGATTGTTGATATCTCGCACAGATCGCCCAGTACATTGCCTTTGTTCTGAAGCATTGTACTGTTGTTGACTTGTTTTGCAGGTCCATTATCCATTACACAACTATAGCTTGGTCCAACTGCTAATATGGCGTGTCCAGTGAGAGTGGCAAGAGTGTATAACTGTGGATTGACAGCTGTCAGAGCTTCTTCTTTAGCTTCACATAAACAATCGGCCATGGCCATTCGTCCTTCTGCATCTGTGTTTCCAATACGCAGCCTTACACCAGCACGAGAAGTGATGATTTCATCAGCAACATAGCAGTTTGCACCAATGCTATTCCTTACCATTGACATGGTGCCACACACTTTAATATGCTTTGGTTTAATATCCGCGAATGTTTTCAATATTCCAGCAACGGCAGCAGCGCCACATTTATCTCTGTGCATTCCTGCCATCACACCTCCAGCTTTAACATCTGCTCCACCTGTATCATATGTAACTCCTTTTCCAACCAAGAAAACGGTGTTGGTGATTGGACCTTCACCTTCATATACCAACTTAACAACCCGTGCACGGTGCCTTTCAATGACACTGGCACATCTGTCAACGGCGGCTAAGCAAGGATATTTCTTTTCAATCACACTTAAATCAGACTCTACTGTAACCTGAACACAGGTGTCTTTAAACAGTTGTTTAACATACTCAGCAACTCTTGGAGGAGCCATTCTTTCCGGGTCTGAGCCACCAATATCCCTGGAAACAATCTTGCCACTTTCAAACGCACTTGTCATTTGAACAAGATAATCTACATTTTCCTTGCTCCAGAGACCAAGTTTCTCCACCTTTTGCTTTTTATCAGGGAGTGCTTCACGGATCTCTAGTGGTACATAAAGCTTTTGTAATGCTCCCATTGCAGAAGCAAAATGACTTTGCTTGTAATTTTTATCCTTGATAGTGACCAATAATGGGCTTGAACAGCCAGCACTTAAAGCTTTTTGAACCCCTTTGCCAGCTGCATCTGCAAATCGTCTCACATCATCGTAATCACGGTTCAAAGGACCGGTTGGTGAAAAAATCACTCGTTTAAGAGGGCAATTCAGCGCTGCAATACATACATTCTTGCCAACAGAATCATCGAAGGATTTAAGTTTGATTAAAGGATCTTTTGCAAAATCAAACTCATCATCAATACTTTCCAATTTGTCCGTCACTAAAATAAGTCCATCAAAACCAGTTGTAGCAACTGTCACAGAACTAACTCCAATTATAGGAAAATCCATTTTTTGAATTTAACTTAAAGAAAAAACAAGGGCTATCGTTATCAATAAATAAATGTGCTTAATTTAACTTAAATAAAAAACAAGGGCTATCGTTATCAAAAAACTTGATAATATTGAATTAAAGTAGACTTACCAATAACAAAAGAATGTCGTAAATAATTAGGGAAAATATAAAATTGAAAAGTGTGTTAAAAATTATTTTATGAAAACGGTGTTCGTGATGTGCCAATCGATATTTCTTGAACGTATTTATCATAATGCATAGCCTCTGGCTCTGTTGACATCCAACATCTGTTATGCTACAAATAAAAAAGCACAGCAATAAGTGTACAACTTAACTAGCAGCACGCGAAGATGCTAATACACAACCGTTGCGATCATATTGGGAAAGCGGCATTAAAAAGATGGCCTTGTACGTTGTACCAACGCCTATCTAGCCATTACTGTGTACTGTTGAAGTTAAAGTTATTTTGCTGACATTTATTGTTTTAAGGAAATATATATGTTAACTGTTATAGGTGTTTATGCTTACCTAGTGAATCAATTGTGCGTTTTTTCTACACGTGATAACGTATTAGCATACTAATTATTATCCCCAAAGACGATGAAAAGCAGAACAGTAAGAAGACTTCCTTATTTTTTCTTATTTCGCCACGTAACAAAATCATTAAAAAATGGTTGTGAGGCCAAATGGTTAACGCAAAAATTCATATACTTCTCCATATAAAAAAAAAACGCCTTAGTGCCAAGTCGGACATGGGTTGAAAAGTAAGCCCGGTAAAAAATCTTTGAGCTCTACAAAATCATTGTTTTGTATTTTGTTACTTTACAAGGTCAGTATCTTCTTCAAACTCGAAGTGCATAATGTAAATGTTTTCATCACTTGAGAAAAATGTTTTGGTAAAGCCAAGTATTATTTTTGTATAGAATAAAAAAAGCTTTAGGAACTCTAGCCTTTCCACTGACTGTTCAATCGATGTTACGCATTCAAAATTTATCTCCCCCTATATCTAGATAGCTGTAGGCCTATACCCATTTTTTAACTTAAAGGGCCTTATACAAATTAAAAAACTAAGAAAATAATAAAACTGCAACCCAACGAAAATTTACACCTTTTATACGTAGCAACAACTACAGTGTATTAATAAAAATTAAAAATACGAATAATGTAAATTTTTAAGTGTAAAAAACTAACATTTGTGCGCGTTAGTAGACTTTGTAGAACAGACGACGAACAAAATTAATTATGTTATTTTCTTGGTGCAGTGCTTTAATAGAAGTTAACATGACCGTGACACTGTTGATCTGCTCTTCTTACGATTCCGACATGTATAAAAGAAAACTAAGAAGACGAGGTATAGCTAAAATGTTCCAAGTGTTGGGCTATTAACCTAGTGACCCTCTTTTCAGAACAAAATATGCTGTACAAATACTAATAATGAAGCAATATTGATATTTAGGATCGAATATTCAAATTTATCCCCGTAAATGGGAAAACACAAAGCGTTGTCATACATGCAACCCACCGCCAGATTACCCGAGCTATTGCAATGTGTTGTATAGGTGTAACTTCCCGACAAGGTGCTGGCTCCTAACACCTGTCTTAGTGAGAGGCTACAGTATGCTTAGACGGCGTCTCTTATTCAGAGTTTGAAATTACGCGTCATTGTCCAAAACTTCATGAATTTATTCGAATTTGAATGATGGCGAAAACGAAGTCTTGAAATGACGGTTTTCTAAGGAAAAATATATGTACAATTTAATTATCACAAAAATTACTAGTTTGAGAAATAAAACCAATATTTACCAAATTGTGGCTGAACAGGAGCCAAAGCACGTCATACACATCTAACTTATAACCGTTATCTCCAAAACATAACTTAAACTTTCACAGAATTGATTACTTTACGATAATGAGAAGGAAGTAAAAAACGAGCGTTTTATACTTCGGTGAAATGTGAGAAAAAAGGGAATACGAGACCGATCTCATTCGCCCGTGACATCGATAAAAATATTTACAATAATGGCGACGATAAATCTTACACTCCCCCCCCAAATTGCGAGATCGTACAATTGAGCAATTTACAATTTAATTGATTTACGTCGCGTTTTAAGATTCATCCAATAACTGGTCTCTAAGGGCCGGGATTCTCATTGAGAGCTGTAGCAGGGTCATCGCTCTCATTACGTACGTCCGCAGCGGGTACTATGATACATAGCTTGTGTATCGGTCTCTTGAATTCGGTGTCACGTGCTTTGACTAGCACATTTCGAACTACACCGTGGCCGTCCGGGTACACGGAGGTGATTCTTCCAATGGACCATTGTGATCGTGGTGTTGTATTGTCCACAAGAAGTACAACGTCTCCTATCTTCACGTTTTCTTTTATTTTGTGCCATTTCTGGCGTGCGATGATAGTTCGTAGGTACTCTCGCGACCATCTGGCCCAAAATCGGTTCGCGAGATGTTGAACGTAGCGCCAGCGGCGTCGAGCGTAACATTGTCGTTCATTGGTCAAAGTTGGAGGCAGCTCACTTGACGGGTTGACCTTTAGCAAGTGGTTCGGTGTTAATGGCGTCTCGCCATCGATATCCAGTGTAACGGGAGTGAGAGGTCGACAATTCAATATTGCCTCGGACTCCAGAAGCAGGGTTGTCAGTTGGTCATCGTTCAATGTCTTTTCACCTGAAATGGAAAGTAAAATCCGACGAACGGATCTAATCATTCTTTCCCAGGCTCCACCCATGTGTGAAGCGCAGGGAGGGTTGAAATTCCATTGAATTTCGCGTTGTAGAAGAAACTCATGTATTTGATTTTGGTTCCATTCCTGGATGGACTCACGGAGCAACCGTTCGGCCCCAACCAGGTTTGTTCCATTGTCGGAGTAAATGTGAGACGGGGTTCCTCGTCGAGCAATAAATCTTCGTAATGCATTAATTAGTGCATCAGTTGTCAAATCTTTGGCAAGTTCTAGATGAACTGCTCTAGTTGTCATACAAGTAAAAAGGCAACCATACCTCTTTATATCACTTCGTCCTTGGCGAACGATAAACGGTCCAAAATAATCAATTCCGGTGTGGGAAAAAGGCGGCAAATTCACCTGCATTCTGGGTGGAGGTAGTTCGGCCATAATTTGTTGCTGGGGTTTGGCGTTTCTTCGGAGGCAATGCAGACAAGCGTTCAAAACCCTTCTCACAGCTGCATGAACTCGCACGATCCAGAATCGAAGACTCAGTGAATTCAACGTATGGCTAAGACCGGAGTGGCCGCAAATGTTGTGGTAGCGTGAAATAATAAGGTCTGTGAGGTGTGAAGAATGGGGTAAGTATTATAGGGTGTTTAGCGTCATAATTAATTGGAGCTCTGTTCAACCGTCCGCCAACACGTAGCACACCATCCACCAATATAGGGTCAAGTTTATTAATGGTCGTTGGGTTTGACAGGTTTGTAGCAATTTTTGTTAGTGGAGGCCACTTTCCAGTCAGTAAAATGTTGAGATTGGACATACCTTATCAGTGACGTCTCGGCATAGGCAAGTTCGGCGACTGTTAGACGAACGGAAATTGGTTCTGGAACTCCATTGGTTGCACGTGCTCGGAGATGCGCTCCAAATCTCAATATCCACGCAACTGCAGCCTTCAAACGATGCCAATTAGAATAGTGCGTTATCAGGATATCAGTGGCGGGAGTGGTTTCCTGTACAGAAAATACGTTACCGGTTTGCTTATCGAAAGCTTTAATGTCCTTGAGTGACAGGTCCCTTTTCTTGAACGCGTTGGGCCAATGTTCCTGGGGAGCTTGTAGAAATCCGGGCCCTGTGAACCAAACTTCATTGGAAATTAAGGAATCTGCGCTGGCGCCTCTTGATGCACAGTCAGCAGGGTTCAGTTTCGTTGGAACATGTCTCCAGTTGCGTGTACATGAATGCTTGGAAATAAATGCTAAGCGCCTAGACACAAAAAGAGGGAACCTTTTGCGGTCATTAAATATGCTTTGCAACACGACGGACGAATCGGTCCAAAACATGGACGGGCATAGCTCTAATCCGAGTTCCATTTTCAGAGATTGGTCTATCTTTACTGCAGCTGCAGCAGCCACTAATTCTAATCGAGGTATGGATGCGTCGTCTTTCGGCGCTAAGCGAGATTTGCCCATTAAAAAGGTACAGCTTACCTCGTTATTGTAGCGGTTACAAACTCGCAGGTAACATGCGACACCGTAAGCAATTTTCGATGCGTCGGCAAAGTAGTGTAGTTGGCATCGCTGAATATCTTCATGGCCTCGTAGACCAAAGCTTCGGGGAATGGATATGTCGTGTAGTCGTGCCAGGCTCGCGACCCATTTCTCCCATCTTTTAAGTTCTGGAAGAGGAATTGGCTTGTCCCATTCTATCTCCTGCTGACACAAGCTGCGGTAAATCAAACGTGCCTCTAAAACGACAGGGGCAACAAATCCAAGCGGGTCAAACAAAGAATTCATTGTAGATAACATTCCACGGCGTGTTCTAGGTTTCATCTGCAAGGAAACTGTAAATTTAAACACGTCAGCACCAACGTCCCAATTCACACCAAGTACACGCTCGTTAATCTGTCCATCAAGCGACCGAACTTGCAGTGATTTTGATCGTTCCTGCTCGGGAATAGAGTCTATGACTTCCTTACTATTAGACAGCCACTTCGTCAAATTAAAGCCAGCTTTTGCTAAAAGACTACGGAGATCTCGAGCCATTTGGACATCGATTTGCGGTGTCGGTACTGATACCAGGCAATCATCCACGTAAAAATTATTCCTAATTACCGATGATACACTGGGTTCAAACTCACCACCGAAATCTACAGCGGCTTGACGTAAGCAAAAGGAAGCACAGCTTGGTGAGGATGTCGCTCCAAACAAGTGTACCTTCATCCTGTGCGGAGTGGGTTGCAGTGACGTGTTTCCACCGGGCCACCACCAGAATCTAAAGCAATCGCGGTCGCGCTGTGCGACACGGACCTGATGAAACATACCTTCGATATCTGCAACAAGTGCGATCGGGTCTCTGCGGAACCGTGTAAGCACCCCGACGAGACTATTTACAAGATCAGGGCCCTGCATGAGAACCTGGTTAATGGACACGCCTTGATGCTGAGCGGCACAGTCGAAAACGACACGTAGTTTGTCCGGTTTGTGAGGGTTAGTGACCGAGTGGTGCGGTAGGTACCAGATTCGGCGGTCGGTGATGATTTCGTCAGATGGCACCTTTTCGGCATATCCTTTAGTTATTAAGTCGTTCACTTGATTGGCATATTTTTGTTTAGCATCTGGGTTTTGGTCAAGTCGCTTTGCTAAACCTTTAAGGCGCCCCATCGCCATGGCGCCATTGTCTGGGAGAATCTGATAATCGTGGCGCCATGGGAGGGGTAGTTCATAATGATTATCAACAAACTTAACTGATTCCTTCATAAGGTCGTGTGCTCTTCGGTCTTCAATCGAGGTCGGGAACCGAAGAAAGCTGTCGTTGAGGTCATCGAGATCGTCGATCATAGGATTAACATCGCTTTCATCCTTTAGAAACATAACGCTGGACTTACAATTGGAACGGCTTTCGTCACCACAGGGGCCTAGAAGTGACCATCCTAGACGGGTTTTGACAGCGTCGGGACAGCGACCGTTTCCGCTTCTCATAGACTCGACACGGAAAACTTGGGGAACGTTGGCGCCGATTAGCAGTTTAACTGATCCACCTTCGATCTGTGGAAATTTCACACCCTTGCAAAATGTCTGTGGCGCTGTAGCGTCTGCGGATTATGTAAAACATTAGGCTTCACGGGTATTTTATCAATAGCAACGACGTCGGGAAGTTCAATCCAATCTCCACCCCTCCACAGGCTGAACAGCAAGTGCGATGGACACTGTATCTAAAACTCGAGATGATGTTAGGGTTTTTAACGTAATACAACGTGGATTACCAGCGGCATTCAGTGAGCTTACCAGCGAGCGCTCACAGAGTGTTGTCGTGGAACCTTGGTCGAGAAATGCATAGGTTTCAACCTCTTTGTCTGCATAACGGACTTTAACAGGAACAACGTTTAAATAAACATTAGGTATGTGGGTGCTGGCGTAGCATTCATCGGTTTGAACTGTTGCGCTTATTTCGGTACGTTCTTGATTGTGCGCATTTGGCGGGAACCTATAAGGCATATGTAACAATTTGTGATGAAAGATACCTCGACATCCAGGCTCGTTGCAGCGGCTATTACTTCTGCATTCTCGGGCGAAGTGGCCGGAACCAAGGCACCTTAAACAGAGCGCATGGAAACCGGACGAATTCATCCCTCTCTTCTCCAGGACTTTGATATAAATTTCTCGCATGAAGCAAGGTGATGACGTGCACCTGTACAAAGAGGGCAAGCAGGGTTAGACGCATTACCTACCCAGGGTGTTTCGGTGATAGAGGAGTGATAAGCAAAGGTTCGTGTCCTCCCCTGGGCAGTGCTAGGCTTGCTAAAGATTGCACGTCCAAATATCGAGTTAATTCGATCGCTGTGTTCACAAATAAATGCAGATAAATCTGAAAATTTAGCACGACTTTGCCTCTGGCGTTCAATGTCTCTGGACCATTTTACCCACTCGTTCACTAATGAGCGAGGCAACTTATTAATCAACGAAAAGCATAACTTCCATAGAATCTAGACTCGAGGATTGGTCCGTGTCTTCAAGGCAGGTGCAGCATCGATCCATTAAAACCGACATTTTCTTTAGTCCTTCGGGGTCATTTTCCTTTATCATCGGGGCACTCTTTAAAAGTTCCTCACAGCAACGAGCAATTTGGTGCGGTTGGCCGTATTCGTCATACAATATACGTCGAGCAGATCGATAGCCAATCTCGGGAGGTTTAGAGGTAAGGTGAGATATCCTTTCACTTACGTTGGGTCCACAATGTTGAATCAACAACACGAGTCTAATATCGTCGCCTTCTGTCTTTCTTGCGATGTGGATTTCAAACTGACGAATAAACGTCCAGTACTTCATGGGGGTCGCCGTTAAACTTTTCGATAACCGGGCGTGGCAGAAATCGTTCTCCAAAATCAGTCGATACGTGTCCTTGGCGGCCAGGACCATTTTGAGTAATGGGTAACTCATGTCCATGGAATTCTTTTGATATGCGGCATGGGTCAGGTTTATATTTATGACTTTCGGGAATTACGCGATTGGTATGGTGGGCGGTATTCATGGCTTACCGGTGGAATATTTTGTCCTTCCAGTGTCGATGATAACTCTACGACCGATTTTGTGTGAAGGCTTAAGTTGGGAAGAGCTTCTGCAAGCGAATGCCGTGTTGCAGTAGGTTCAATGGCTGTATTACGACGGTGGGTTGTAATGTGGGGTAAGGTCAAATCTACAACCTCCCGGTCTTCTTCATCCTCATAAGCCTGAGAAACTGCCTTTGCGTATTCCAATTCTCGTTGTTTTTCGTTGGCGATACGCTCTGCTTCTTCTATAGATTCGCGAGCCTTTTTATTAGCTTCTTCCTCCGCTAAGCGGGCCTTACGATTAGCTTCTTCCTGCGCTAAGCAGGCCTTACGATTAGCTTCTTCCGCCACTAAGCGAGCCTTCCGATTAGCTTCTTCCGCCGCTACGCGAGCCATCTCGGCGTCGCGGTCTGCTTGTTCTTTTGCACGCTGGCGTGTTTCGTACAACCTGTCCGTAGCTTGCTTATTAGCGAGTTCAGCTAGTTTTAAAGTAATTTGATTTTTTCGGCGTTCACTCCGGGTAGAGCTTGTAGTAGAAGTTATGCTCGGCGTGTAGCAGCCAGTCCTTGCTACTTGTGATTCAGCTTTATTTAACCACTGACGCACACGCGTATCGAACTCGAGTTTCTGACCCTCTAACTGTATTCTTGAGACGTAAACATCTTCAAGAGGTTGATCTTTTGGAAAATTTACACATAAGTCCATTAGTTCATCAAATACACGGTCGATTCTTGGTATGAGCTCACGTAGTGACGTTCTACATTCGGGAGAAAGCATTAGCCTTTCGGCATCCACGTAAAGTTGTTTGAGACAATTTAAAGTCTCGGGAATCGTCATTTTTAGGCTTATCAGCAGGAACGGGACGGGAACGACGACGGTACGGGAACGACGACTGGACGGGGACGGGACGGGAACGACGACGGTACGGTAACGACGACTGGACGAGAACGACGACTGGACGGGAACGACGACGGGACTGGAACGACGACGGTAGTTCAATAAATTTGAAAACGATGTAACTTCCCGACAAGGTGCTGGCTCCTAACACCTGTCTTAGTGAGAGGCTACAGTATGCTTAGACGGCGTCTCTTATTCAGAGTTTGAAATTACGCGTCATTGTCCAAAACTTCATGAATTTATTCGAATTTGAATGATGGCGAAAACGAAAAGTCTTGAAATGACGGTTTTCTAAGGAAAAATATATGTACAATTTAATTATCACAAAAATTACTAGTTTGAGAAATAAAACCAATATTTACCAAATTGTGGCTGAACAGGAGCCAAAGCACGTCATACACATCTAACTTATAACCGTTATCTCCAAAACATAACTTAAACTTTCACAGAATTGATTACTTTACGATAATGAGAAGGAAGTAAAAAACGAGCGTTTTATACTTCGGTGAAATGTGAGAAAAAAGGGAATACGAGACCGATCTCATTCGCCCGTGACATCGATAAAAATATTTACAATAATGGCGACGATAAATCTTACAATAGGCCTATACAAACTCACCTTGACTAAAATATGATATCGTTATATCTACCTTGAAATAAAAAAAATAAAAAAAATATGGCCTACATACTGAGTAGCCTACATAGGTATGTGAAATACCACTAATATGTCACAAACAAAACAAGATATCTTGTATTTAAACTAATAGCTGAAGGATTACTTCAGATCGTGGTGGCGTGGAAGGTTGATGGAAACTAAAGCTTTTCTCGCAAGGGTGGAAATAAAACATATACTGTCAGCTTTGAAGCAAACTTGCATTCGCAAGCTATATCATAGATCGCTACAAAGAAACAAACCATCGGTATATCTGCAAGCGAGAGTATCCGGTCTGCAACATCAATTTCCGTTGTTGCGCCTAGGCCCTAGGCTTTCGAAGGTTCAAAACAAACATAGAGTTTTCATAATATAAGCAACAGGAAACGCTATTTCTTTGTAATCCAGCAGCTAAGCAACAGGCACCGTACGAGATCAGTTAAACAATATGGCCAGAGATAATTTACCGTATAGCTGAGGATTTTTGTCCATTGATAAACAACACTGTATATCTCACTACACTGTCATTGGTGTAACTGTATATTCTAGACAAACAAAGAAGAACAGTAAACAGAAGATTTTTAGTGCTAAAATAGTAATTTTTACCAGTTGTAGGCTTACAGAACAACTTTACGGGTAGTTTACGAACAACAGTCAAATATTACAATGAATCTTCGAAGTATGGAGCCATCGAGTATAAGGACGCTACTAAGAAACGGTGAACATAAAAGAGAACCAACCACCTATTGGGCTGAAGGTTTGACCTCACAACTAAACTTCAACAGTGTTACATCATAGTATTAAATAACACATATACTTTAAATTATTGTGTTTTTCGTGGTTATCCAGTATAACAAATACAATGAAATGAGGTAAAACATATGGTATACAAACACAATTTTCTTCGTCGGTGCAGGTTAACACCCTCATACTATAGATATATGTTCTTTCTCTTGGAAAATACAAAACATATCTTTATAAAGAAATGTGTTTCCCCATAATACATGTAATATTATGGATTTTGTTATAGCTTGGAAGACTTTTGAGCGTAGTAAGAACAAACCACAGGGTTAAAGTTTGAGTATTCGCGATTCTACCCTAATTAATTATAGTTTGACTTTTAATTTCCGAAATTCAACGTTTCCTCCGGTATAATTATTTTGCGATCTCTCGCATAAAGTAACGGATATGAAACATTTAAACAGGTTACAAACAAACGAATTTGGCAATTTTGCCAAGAAAATTGGCTAAAGATTTTGAAGAATTTGCCCGTGGAAACATAGGTGCTTTGCCACTGCTATATGTTAGCAAGGTGGGAGAACTTTCTGCCGGATATTTGGGTAAAAACTCTGATGTTCGGACAGACGCACCAGCCTATCAGATTGTTGCAAACAAAACTCGGACAATTGTGGACAACCTTTTAGGTCAGTATAAGCCTTCATTACACATGCTGTTTGATTGTTTTGGCATCCAGTGATTAAAGTCCAGTTAATAACACAAACATAACTTTTTCAGAGTTTGATTGGTCGGATATGGTGACATTTTACATTGGCTGCAGTTTTTCGTTTACTCAAATTTTAGTCGAAAACAAGCTACTAACACCGAGTACGAAGGGTGTATCAATCTTTAGAACCAACATCGATTGTTACGAAAGTGGTCCGTTTAAATGTAAAATGGTTGTAAGCATGAAAGCAATTTCAAAGCACGCTCTTTCCAAAATCCATCATATTACATCCAAGTTTCCGGACGTGCACGGAGCACCGATACATTACGGTAATCCAGGTAAACTCCGCCTCAATTTGTTATTTATGTCATCTTATTGGCTACGAGAAATAATATAATACGTACTATCCGTATAGATAATTGCTGTCTGCGATTTGCTTAAAAAACATTTCCACCAGTGATAGTTTTCTAATTTTTGCAGCACGAATCGGCATTCCGGATATTAATGACTGCATCGGCGATACAACAGACTTTGTTGAAAATGATGTCACTGTGTTTTGGTGCTGTGGGTTCACAGCGGTCGAGGCACTCATGCAAGCAAACGTGGAAAGGGCGTTTACACACGGGCCGAATTCTGTGTTCGTTACTGATGTAAAGCAAGAGGCTGTAAACACTGAAACGGATCCCAACGATAGGTGCGAAGTCGTGGAATACAGCAAGGACATGTACAGTGCCATATCAGCACCAGCCATTAAAACCATAGAAGCAATATATGATATTATAAAATCGACTCCTGGGTATACAGGTTCCGAGGACTTTGATTCCGAAAAAGTATTTTTAAAGGCATCGCTGGCTCTCTCACATTCAACAAAAGTTGCAATTGTTACCGGGTGTCCAATGAAACAGAACCAAGACATCAGTGATACCGATTGTATACCTGGTATGTGATATCGAATATACCTTGTTTACTGCACCACTATTATTGATTTTTTTGTTATTGGTGATTTTTAGGAGCATTAAGTTTGGCAGCTGCTCTTCAATCGCTTGGAAAGACAGTGGACATTCTGACAAATACGTTTATCACAACAACAACCAAAAACATCATTGCCAGATGCGTCGAGAATAAATTATTGCGTCATACTCCTAGAGTTGCGGCAGCCAGAGATTGCACAATGTTCAGTAGCGAAAGTATACCACACTATGACGTATTGGTTTTATTGCAACAAGGAAATTTCACTTATAATTCCAAAAAGTTTTGTCCGAGTTTACAAGCAGCAATTAACCACCCTGACATTGTTACAATTGAAATGGGTTATAATGGGCGTGATATTACGATGAGAAATAATGAAATTCCCACAATCGACGCGAATATTCCTGCTGGAAATCTATTAATAGCTGGAGGTAAGGGTATATCTTTAAATTTTACAACTAAAGTTTAAAATGTTCTGACTATTGGCAATGGCTGTAATTTAAAGATACAAATGTAGCACCCAACCAGATTCATACCGAGTTTGATTAAGGATTGCTCTTATTTACGCAGGTATTTCTAACTGTGCATTCTACGGGCTAGCGCTGTCCTTGTACATGGCAATGTCCTGTCCCATCCATGAACGTTATATCAGGAGAGCTGTCGGGTTTCCTGTAAATGTTTCTGCGATGATGAAAAACGCCCTTCCGTCTTTAACCCGGGTACATGCTACCTATCAGCTATCACTATTGACTGTTTAATGGTGGTAAATGGTTTTAATTTTATTGCAAAACCAATTGCATGAAACAAATTTTGGAAAACGGGCCTAATTTAAAAACCTGACGTTATATGATTTTAGTTTTTGTTAGGTTATGCATTTTAATATCAAGAAAAAAATATGGCTTATTACTTTGGTGTTAGCAAGTCCTCTGCTTATGTTGGTGCTAGACTGCTAGATATAATGTATTATAGTCTATACTACTTTTATTATGGGTAATTTAACTATTAGCACAAGGTTATCTAACATATATAACGCATGTTACAACGCCATTTATTTTCCGTCCAACTTCAAAACGTGTGACAACTCAGTTGTCTACCACCATCCATTTAGAACAATCTAATCATAAATTTCATAAACATTGAGATGTTGATCCTAATGATATGTACTTGTACACAGATACGGCAGATATCAGCATTAACCAAACAGCTCGGTTTGCCAAACGATGGAAACCATGACTCTCTATCGTCAGCTGATGGGAAGTTGTTTGATGAAGAATTTGAACAAGCTATTCGCAGTATGCTGGATATTGTTGCTCTATAATAGCCAATTCCAGTTTTAATTTGTTATTTTCAATTGGAATGAGTACATTTCCGGTTGAAAATGAAATAAGTGCATTCGCAAAAATTAAGCAGATACAAAACTAAATGCATTTTATTCAAGAAATAGAGAGGATTAGCTCACGTGTTTATCATCATTATTTGTAAAACCTATTTTGATTTTGCGCTATCTGTGTGTGGAAACCAAATCTACCTTATTATCCACGATAAGTAAAGCCGAAAGCTTGCAGAATCAAAAATCATCTCTAGCTAGTCGGTTATGTCCCTGGTTGTTTTTCTTGTATGGATAAAAGATTTAATATAAAATGAATCAGTTGTGCAGTGATAAATTTCGCATATACATTTTAGAGAATTTCACGACAGATTCAAGTATACAAAAAGGTGCCCGTATCTTGTTTTTTTATTATTTATGAACCCAATTTTGTTTGGTTGTCGATATCTGTGAAGTGGGTGGACACTTCTTAAATTAAAGAAACAAAAGTATATAGTGATATAAAGAAAATGAACGACACAAAAATAAAATAACGTAGTTTACTTACCTTCAATAACATTTTGTTTTAAAAGTGATGCACTATAATTAGTAAAGAAAATAGCTGCTGTGTATCATAATCCATAACGAATCATAAGAGAATTTCGAAATTATCAAAAAAATGTCTGAATTGTATATAGTGCCTACCCATTTTCGGCCGATTTTCGGTAAATACCCGAAAACGCAACCTATCTAAAATCAGAAATTAGTTTACTTAAAGTTTATACACAAAACGCATTAATTTTATCGATTTAAAACTCATGAAATGAGATGTTAGCTACTATGAATTAGACGTGTCGCGATAAATATGGTGTTTCTTACAGGTGAACTTCTAAAATACCCAAGACAAAACCCATTTTGGGTATCGATTAATCAGTTCGGGAGTTGTATATGAGTATCTATAGCCACGATGGTGTGAACACATGGTTAAATTTTTTTATCTAAGATTTATAGGAATTCTGGGTAATGAGTTGTATAGACATGCACGAAGCAGGCAGGAATAATTACTTTTTACTAATCATGGCCAAACGTTTGGTTTAATAGCACAGTGAGTGTTTTCATTACAAAGGTAGTTAACATATTTATGGAAACGGTCCCATAAAAAAAGAGTTTAAAACAGGAAAATCTAGAATGTGCTATAGATGGCAAACACGACAGGCAGCATGTTGGTCGTCGTATTTCATATCGCCATCCACGTTCATGTTGCTAAACACCTGGGGCTATATTCAGTAAGTTCACGGTGAACCACACACCGGTTTTTTCAAAGACAGCGAATGTGTGACGCTGTGGCGTTATTAACACATGATGACTTTGAGAAAAATTAACTGTTTTACAAGCCTTGCGCTAAGTTTAGGTATAATCGCATGTCTGGTGTATTTCGAGAACAGTCGCATCTCAACAAACAGTTTGGTACAGTATATAAGCATTTATGCGTCTCGGTCAAATATTTATATACTTTTTATAATAGCTTCCGGTAAAGGTGGAAGAACCTCCCCGAGATGATAAATACAGAGATGCTTACAGAGGTTTGACCAGTGACGCAGTGTGTACAAAAAACTCGCAATGGGACACTTATAGGATTTGTGATCGCCTTCCGTACACCAAGATAGTTTGTAGAAGGGGAAATAACGGTAAGTTATGTAAAGATGTAACAGTTCCGTCACACTACAATGGCTGCAAAGTCTAACGAAATATAGAACTTATTTTGGCATTGCGTAACTGCAGGCTAATAAAATTTAATAAATTTTGTACAAATCAATTAATTATATTAATTACGTACATTTTGAAGTTAGTATAATAATTTACGTTAATTACAGCTGACGAAAAAAGAAACGCATACGTAGTGCCAAACATCGTTCATTATGTTTGGTTTGGTGAGCGTGAAATGCTCTATTACCATTATATGTCTGTGCGATCCGCTGCAGCCAATCAGGTGATAGCTGATTTTTTTAACGAAAACCTTCTAATATAGTATAGCTTCTAGTTATTGACGTACTATTATGACGTAATCTAACCAAAAAACAGTTACGCATGCTGTCGATGGTATTCGAACCATTTATATCTTACAGCAACCAGAGAAAATCATATTTCACGTCGATGGAGGACCTCCCCTCGGTGATTTATGGAAGAAACTGGTAGAAGAGGTTCCATGTCTAGAAACCCGACATTTGGACGTCCCTGAAACTGTGTTTGGACATAAAATAGAATGGATTCTTCACAAAACTGACGTAGCAAGGTTAGCACACACAAAGCATGTTTCTACAGGATTTTTTAAGCATTTTTTGTAGAAATATTATTTAAACATTATTTTTACTCAACTAACGGCATAAAGTGTTATCCAGTGCAGCTTTATGAACAATAGGACCCTAGATATTAGAAGGCTAATAATATTTGTTGCTAAATTAACTAGTTTTTACTTTATTTTATTACGAGCATTTTTTAGAAATGATATTCTGATCAAGGAGGGTGGAATCTATCTTGATTCAGATGTGTTAATTTTGCGTTCTCTCGACCCTCTACGCCGCTATGCATTTACAATGGGCAGATCTACAGCAAATTCTTTAAGTAAGGCAAGGATTACTGAAGTAATGCAAAATACTAATATGTACAGAGAGGTTAACGTAATGCGCTGATGTTTACCTAAGGTAAACATTTGTAGGCTTACAAATCGTTTGGGAATCAAAAATAAACTTAAATATTTAAAGATAGACATAAATTCCATTAGTATATATGAATGTAACGAAATCTGACACAGGTTCATAATAATATACAACAGGTAACGGTGCTATGCTGGCGAAACCACAATCAAAATTCCTACAAGCTACTATAGATACCTACAAGGAGTTTTCGGCAGTAAGTCACACCTTGCAATATTCAATCGTCGGCTATTTACCACACATTATTTACCAGGAAAAATTTTCCGGAACCAAACAAGCTGTCTTATCAGTCCAGAGACCTCTTCAGCAATGGAAAACAAGACCTGACTTGCCAATCCACGTTGAGTTGACATCAATGCAACGACCCAATCCTTGGCACGATGGTCGGGATTGTATTTCTGGTGCTTCCTACAACATCTCGCAGAACTACATGCTGCATATCCACCCTGTTAAAAGTACGATTAAAAACGCCAATGTAAGTTTATTGGTTTATTTTATAAAGTTCTAAAAAGGTATACATACAGTTTTATTCCTCTTAGATTATTCACGAACAAGCAGAAACGCTTCGAACAACAGATACTACGTATGGAGCGGCGGCGAGAGCTGCTTTATTCGGATTTCAAGATTTTGTTTTCCTCAAGAATGAAACAAAAATTGGAAAGAATAGACGAAAGGCAAAACAAATACCAACTATTATAGACTCATAAAGTCAAGTCTTCTTACGTACATACATACGATATACGCATTCGGAAAAGGTTATAACTCGGCGTTGTTTTGTCCCGCGGCAAGATACAACTCAATTCCGTGGATGGAGTGAACGTATGGTTTGTTGAGAGTGACCGCTTCGAACACAGCATGCCATTTAATTAACTAAGATTGTGATGTGTCCTTCTCCGGTCGAAACTCCTTGTAAACAAAGAATATAAGTGATTTTAAAACTGCCAAGTTAATAGACCTCTATAAGTGACCGGAAATGACATTCTTCTCTAAGTCATTGTATTTAAATGATTGTTTACTTAGTAACAATGGTGGTGATTCCCCAATGTTTGTACGTTGGAAGTAGCATGTGCTAGGGTTGTTGATTGTGCATTTCCCAGCTGTTTTGTTGGAAAAAAGATCTTGATGTACAGAGCGGTTCCAGCTCAAAAATTTTAAGTAAAATTCTGGAGTGTTTTGGGTTTAGGTTGCAGATCCAAACTTCAATTTTATATATTAAAAAAATATGTAATAATCCCTGTCTCAGTATTTTGAGTGACAACTTTTTTGTGAGGTCAGTTTGCATTGGAGATATAGGGAGACTAATAGCTTGGCCATATATTTTTTTTGCAACAATACAGACCTTAGTACCACACAGCAATATTTCCGGTAATCCACGGTGGGTGCGAGGTAATCTGAAGATTAGTTTACCTGAAGAATATTGCTCGCGTAAAACGCCTAGCGTTTTCTTATTAACAAAGATAAACATGAATATCCAACCCTTGAACATGAGCACAATCGACTATTTGATCCTACAAAACTGTTCGGCCTATAGGCGGGGGATTAACCCACCAACCTGTTCGAACGGATATTGAAACGACACATACCTGGCGGTAAACAAGTAAATACAAAATTTAGCATCTTTTTATATATATACTCATATCATATCGTCATATCGCAATCGTCGTACTTCGAATTATTTAAACCAAATTCAATCGAAATTTATCCAAATCTGCGATCTATCTATTTTAAACGTAATTTTATGCTTTGTCGACAGATCTTATAAAGACAAATTAGTAAATATTTAAATTTATTGTTTCGAAAACAGTCATGAAAACGAAATATTTAGAGTAAAAACTTGGAAAACACAGTAGAATGATTTGCTGCCTTCCCGTCCAACGCCCATTTTACTTTTCCTATGGGGCGAAATGTGGAACGGAAGAAGCAAACTTATGCTTACTACATACTAATGCAGTCCAAAAATTCATAACTGCGGTTGATGTTGTTTTGTTTTATTTCATTACTGTAAATGGAAAGAAGCTAAAAGTGTTTCATTTACAGGAAAAAAACTACAAAGAAATATTATTACAGAAATCTCTGTTACAAAAACTCGAAATAAACAGTTATTCTAAAACGTAAAAATGTGTCTACTGTCTTTAAAAACATTGTTGCAATTGTTAAGAAAAGGGTGTAAAGTAATGTTCTGTTAAGAAATATAAGTATACTTCGGTAATACACGGTTATAAGTAACTTATGTCATGATTGAAATGTGGAACATCTGCGAATAGGATAAAATATAGACTTGGATAATGGCAACATCAGCTCTTAGAAAGACAGTTTGTTATGTATGTAAGATTTAGTCTACACCTTTGAATTTATATTGGCGTGCTGCTTGTTTAATCTGAACATATTGTTGGTCCAAGAATATAAATTGGGGGTACATGGTTGTTTTTTTCTTCTGAAGCATTATGTGCAGCAGCTCCACAATGATAAAATTTGAATGACATTAAAATCACAACACGACTAAGCATCTCAATTTAGTATAGCTAAAACACACTACAGCGGTGTAATGCTATGTCTTTGACCAGAAAAATTCTAAAAGCACCATCAAAATGAGCGATTTATCAATGATATCCAGATGGTACTTAACACAGATTAAACAGTACTGTCTGGAACAAATACTTTCAAATACTTCAACAGATAAAACTGGCAGAATGAACTAAAAATGAACCATTATAAAGTACTAGGATTTTACAAATAAAGTTGGGTAGTGCTGGCTTGCGCCGCAACACCAAGCCAAAGGCTTATAATTACCAAAAGTTCAAGCTCAAGTTTAGCTTTACCAAAGTTCTATTTTATAGTAGGAAATGATATGCGCAGCTTTAAAATAGTGGCATTGCACATACAACCATGCAGCAGACGCTATATTGTAAAAGCAATGAAATCGTTACCAGAATTGCAATAAATGGCAAATCAAGCCAAGACAACCGTTTAATCTATTACACAGTGAAACAATTTTAACTTGGTAGCAATGTCGAGGAGAATTAATGGGCTTTGTATGTGTTTGACATGTTTTTGCAATGTAGTCACTGGACACAAGTATCTAAGCAGCAGCTCTCGGCATTTTGCTAAGTGTAAATGAAAGAAATGGAGTTATAAAAGAATTGTGGAGAAAGAAGATGCCTGGTTCTGGCTGGTACTTGCTACGGATAGTAATAGTAAACCTGGGGAGACTGTGAACCGGAAGCAGCTGCTGGATAAGCCGCCCCAGTTGGGGGAGCAGGCCGTCCATACACAGCAGCTGGGTTGGTTGCAAGCCCTCCTCCATAATACTGAGGTGGGAGTAACATATACTGTTGTCCGGGTACCTGAGGATAAAATACAAACTTCAATTTAAAAATTCACAAAGTGTTTATAGTTAAAACCATCTTATCATTTTACCTATATTTATAATAATAAAAATACCTAAGTAACATTCCTGTTAAAGAGAATTTAAAAAAATGTACCTGATAACTCAAGCATAAAATATTTATAACCTAGAATTACAAAAGTTACATTTGTAATACAACCTTCATTCCTGCTGGCTGAGCTACTTGGTATTGCACTGGAGCAGGATTGTTTACGATGTACATTTTTCCAGTGTGGTCTTGTACCAGCATCGGTTGCTGGCCTCCAGCAACATAAGGAGATGGCGGAATACCGCCGTAGCCTTGTGGAACATACATCAACTTTGAGGACTGTGGCATGGCATATTGTACACCAGCCTGAGCCATCATGTACTGGGGTTGGGCAACAGGCATCTGTAATTAATTTGATCTTTTTAATTAGAAACCATTCAGGAAATCAAATAACTGATTCTATATACACACTTGTGTGCACAGTGAACCAAGGTAAACAGTGTATGTTAACAAAATTGTATGATTTTCCATTTTAACAATAACTTCAAAGGCAAAAATTAAAAACTTTCATTTTAACATTTGTATGAAATAAAATTTAGATTCCTGAAGAAGATTTACAACTTAAGTTTTTAATCGGGCCATATGGACAAGAAATGGAGGGTTCTGGTGGGGGTTTTGTGGGGAGCAAATCGGGGAGGGGGGGGTGGTGAGGGGGGGGGGGGGGGGGG